>SRLM01007237.1:0-17828 GCA_015708895.1 Populus ilicifolia
TCCTGCACTTGGGAGAAGACATCAATCTCTTTGTCGTGTCATTCACATATAACAACTTTGATTTTAATAGAAAACTTAGCAATAGATTGTTTATAATAATAACTTAGAGTTTGCTCCAGCAATTAAAATAAATAATCCTAAGAAATAAGCTTAGCAGAACAAACATATTTATTTATCATATAGACTGAAAAGAAGAGGTAAAATAAATCTCACAGTTCTTGAGATCTAAAAATTTCCCTATTCTTGCAATCAACAAAAAGAGTTTAGCCTTACATGTATACTGAACAATTAATCAAAAAGAAAGAATAAAGCATGATTTTAGTTTTGTGAAGAAAGGGGTGTTTTTTCTCTCTTTGTTGGTTGTCCTCTATTTTCCTTTCTCTCTTTCTTTTTATATCCTAGAAAACCCTAATCTCTTTTCTATAAAATAGTCATTTCCTAAGTATATAATTTACATTTAAGCCTTTCAACAACTATTTTCTTGAAAAAGGAGAAATGGCCTTTTATAAAATCTTCAAAATATGACTTTTGAGTTAGAGGAACTAAATTGTCAAAATAAAAAACTTGGATGACAGTCAGCTTAGAGGCTTTAAGTACTTTGACTTGTTTCTTCACAAAACCTATCCCTTGGTAGAATTCATATGTTATCTTAGAAAAATCATATCTCTTTCATAATAGCTCATTTTCTCTTGAAACTTCATAGGGTGATAGGTCTTTGAGCAAGGAATCCAACAAAATGGATTAAATGGACTTTTATAGCTCAATATATTAAAGTTGAAATAGCCAAAGGTCAACCTTGACAGAATATGAGATTTGACTTTGAATGTTGCGATCTCCATGCTCTTTTTTATTTTATTTTTCTTACCATATATGTACAGAAAAGCATGGATGTTAGCTTTTTAATGCCACTAGAATCACTTTGTTTTGACATCTACAGCGCAAGCTCTGTACAAAACATTGATTAGTGGTCAATCTGCCAATTATCTTCAATACTTCTTTTTGAATCTTTTATCCAAAAGTGCCTTTAAACATAAAATAAAGAATATTAAGGAATTTTATGTATAAAACATAGGCAAAACACTACATAAATATAGGTAAAACTATTAGATAATATGGTTACATCAATAGTCATCAGAATGATTGTTATTCCTTGTAATGGTATGATTTGCCTCATATTTTATGAATTGAGAATAATCAGAGTTGTTAACAATGATAATATACTTGGTTGCTGCCTAGATGTCCCTTCCTTAGGCCATATTCGTATAAGTTGTTTGAGTAAAGCTATCCATCCAAGTTGTATTATTCTTAACATCTTTTAACTCCTTCTAGTAGTGGGCCTCAAGGTGAGAGCTCACTTTATTTCCATCCTTATTTGAAATCTAGTATTATAGACTCTAGTAAAAGGACTTATATATTGAATACTTGCCATGCACATCCAATAATTCACAAATGCATATGGATATATGATTATGTATGATGATGTATGTTTGATATGGATTGGTTATACCCTAAGCTGATATATGGCCACTGTTCCTCTATAAATAATTAGGGTTCTAATTCTTTATAGCTATCAAGACAATTTAATCTAAGCTAATGCTTAATAAAAGTATACTCCTTACAAAGAGATATAGCTAAAAAGGTCTCGTCTAAGCCTTTTTCATTAATACTTGATGAAATTTTTTACATTTGATAGCTAGTCTACTTATAAAAGAAAGGCAAAGCTTTTGTTTTTTATGTCTTTAAGAAAGGCATTAGTATCAACAATGTTTTATTGATATTGATTGGCATCCTTTCTAACCTGTCGAGCATTGTAGCACATTCTTCGAGTATAAATAGAGGCTTGATCAATCTACTGATCAATGTTTCTCATCTTCTCGAAGAGTAACATATTGTTTCTATTTAGTTTATTGTTATTGGTGTAAATCATCTGATTGTGACACTCAATTACTTTGTTTTTTTTCTTTCATATGTTTTGCTTTGGCCTTTACTTAGTTGAGTTTCTTCACTAACAAGTTGATCTTATTTTTCTTATTATCCAAATCAGTTTTAAAGATCCCGATAACATTTCCTTTGGCTCTTGCTTCAACTAGCTTAATTTTTAGCATCACGTGCTTCTTGTATAGCCTTTAATATTGCTCAATTCGGTTTTCTAACTCCATTTAGGTCTTAGAAAAGATATGAGCCCTTTCTTTGTAATCATTGAAATTGGATTTTAAAGCCTCTAGGTCAGCACTAGTTTCTGTCCAATATGTTTTCAATTCTCCTCCTTCTTCCTTAACTTGGTTTTAGCCACCTTTTTGTGTTTAAGTTGCTTCTCTAAGAACATGATTTTTTGGTCATTTTCCTCTAGTTGTTGTTCTATAAACTTTCTTAATTTCTCTTTAGTGGGGAGCAGCTCATTGAGGGATATCCTGAGTGCTTTACTGGTGTCCACCTCCATTTAGAACTTTTCTAGTTGTTCTCCTCTTAACTCTTCCTCGTTGCTAATCCTTTTTATTTTAGTTAGTTCAGCAACTTGCAAAGTCTCAACATTAAATCCAAGAGTCAAGATGATGGTGATTAGTTATAGATTTCTCCATTTTGGATAGTTTTCACTAGTAAGTAGATCTCTAAAACCATCAAATACTTTCTTAATGATTAGCACTTAAAAGTGCATTTTTATCAAGGTTTTATGTTATCATTTTTGCACTTGAAGTATTAATAACTCCTTAACTAAAGCATGTTTTATAATAATATATCTAATAATATAACATACCTTTAATTTATTGTAAAAGTTCATTTTAAATGCAGGTCTATTACGTAAATGAAAGGATTGATTGATGAATTTAAGAACTGAAATTGAAAGGACAAAGAGATGCCTAAACTTAAAAAAAGATGCTGGTGTAGTCCAAACCGGAATATTGTTCGGTAATTGGGTCATATATGGAGTTGTATATGTTAGATTTAGGTCTACTTTATATGGATGGAAAGATAAGACATAGGCCTACAACTTTCATAGATCCCAAGATTTAAAAAGGCCATTTTAAAATCTAAATTGTAGAAACAATAAAAAAGTCTAAATTTATCCTCCAACCTAAGCACTGTTTAGTATTTGATCCATATCTAGAGTTCTAGAAGTTCAAATGACCTCAAAGTTTTACACAAGAAATTTGAGGCAATTTCTTGCAACTTTAATGTTTTTAAATGGTTCCAATTTTGACATTATCAATGACGTTTTAGGCAGACAATAAAAGATAAGGATTGTTATCAAGTCAAGAGTTGGTCACCCTCTCACCAATTAGTCATCAAATCAATAGTTCCCAATTTTGACCTATAAAAAGAGGTGTTTGCATGTATTTAGGCATCTTGGTTTCTAGATCAAGATCATGCTCTTGCTTTCTTTTTTTGTATTTTTGTAATATTTATGCTTTGCTTTCATTAATATCAAGTTTATGCCTTTCATTTCCTCTCCTTTACTTAGTTAACTCTTATCTTATTTATGTTTTTATTATTTATTTATTTTTCTTTCTTTCATTATGTTTAGCTAAGTTTATTATGTCAAGGTGAAAAGTTACACAATAGGGTAAGAATAAGTGACACGACTAAGAGATTGATGTCTTCTCCCAAGTGCAAGAGTGTCAAAGTAATAAATAACCCAGCAAGACCGGGGTCGAACCATAGGGAGTTTATTGTACAAATTATAAATAACAATAATACAATAACAATAATAATAACAATAACAACAATAACAACAATAATAGCAATAATAATAATAATAATAATAATAATAATAATAATAATAATAATAATAACAACAACAACAACAACAACAATAATAATAAAGAAGAAAAAGAAGATGAAAACTTTGAGATGAAATATTAAAGTAAGGATTAATAATGATAATAACAAATGTCAAGGTTAGGGGTTCCACTAATGGTATGTCAAACAAGTATAGTATAAAATCTTATTGTTCAATTGGAAACCACACATAAAGGAGGTTCCAATCAGATTATAGATTGTTAACATGATTACATTAGTCACTTTATTCAATTAATGCTAATACTTGTAAAATGCATCAAACATTCATGATTATAACTTATGTTAACAACAAATCAAGTTCCTTTCATAGCTCAGGTGTTGGTTATACCATACAGTATGAGTTATGAAAGTGCCAAGCATTTGTTGTACCAATTGCTATACAATATATATTAAGATTAGTCATTTAACAAGGAAAGTATTAAAGAGTGAACAAGATAACAAATATAAAATATGTTAGTATCAAACAGTAAAGTCCATATTAAATTTATACTATACTTATTCTTACACCATTAGTGTAACCTTTTTACCTTGACATAATAAACTTAGCTAGACATAATGAAAGAAAGAAAAATAGATAAACAAAATAAGAACATAAATAAGAGAAGAGTTAACAAAGCAAAGGAAAGGAATTGAAAGACATAAACTTGATATTAATGAAAGCAAAGCATAAGCAATAGAAAAAATACAAAGAGAGAAAGCAAGAGCATGATCTTGATCTAGAAACCAAGATGCCTAAATGTATGGCAAATGCCTCCTTTTATAGTTCAAAATTGGAAACTATTGATTTGATGACTAATTGATGAGTAGGTGGCCAACTTTTGACTTGGTGACAATCCTTATCTTCTCTTATCTGCCCAAAACATCATTGATAACGTCAAAATTGGAACCACTTGAAAACATGAAAGTTGTAGGAAATTGTCTCAACTTTCTTGTGTAAACAATTCAACTCATTATGACTTCTAAAACTCCAAATATGGCCAAAATACTGAACAATACTCGGGCTAGAGGACAAATTCTAGCTTCTTTGTTGTTGCTCCAATTTGAACTTGAAAATAGCCTTTTTAGATCTTGGGCTCCATATAAAAGTTGTAGGCCTATGTCTTACCTTTCCATCCATATAAAAAAGATATAAATCTGAGATCTATAGCTCTAGATATGATCCAATTATCGAATAATGTGCTGGTTTGGATTGCATCGACATCTCTTTTCTAAGTTTGGCCATCTCTTTCTCCTTTCAATTTCAGTTCATAAATTCATCAATCAATCCTTTTATTTATGTGATAGGACTGCATTTAAAATAAATATTTATCATAAATTAAAGGTATCTTATATTATTAGATATATTATTATAAAACATGCTTTAGTTAAGGAGTTATTGATACTTCAAGTGCAAAATGATGATATAAAACCTTGATAAAAATACACTTTAAGTATCAATCAACATACCATTAGTGGAACCTCTAACCTTGACATTTATTATTATCATTGTTTAATCCTTACGTTAATCTTTCATATCAAAGTTCTCATTAACTTCTTTTTTATTATTATTATTATTACTATTGCTGCTGCTATTATTATTATTATTATTATTATTGCTATTATTATTATTGTTATTATTGTTGTTGTTATTGCTATTGTTGTTGTTTATAATTTGTATAATTAAACTCTTTATGGTTCGACCTCGGTATTGTCGGGTTATTTATTACTTCGACACTCCTGCACTTGGGAGAAGATATCAAACTTTTAGTCGTGTCACTTGACAAATACTAGAAGCTTTTAGTCTTGTTTGATGTTCTCCACAACTTCTAAAGCATTTGATCCTTGAATAACTTGGAGAATCGAGATAACGAGGTCATCCTATGAACATTCTTTACACGTCTAAGTTGCTTAACAACAAAAGTGGGTGCGTAGATGACATTTTTAGTCACTCTCATCAGAGGCACCCATCATCATTACCTATAACTCATCAAGCAATCTAGTACTCTTATCTATCTCCTTGCAAGATTCCTTGCAATTTTACTTTTCAGTTTTCCTTGCTCAGAACCTTCCACTCCACTTTTCTAACTATCTTCAATAGTCTTTGATTAAATCATTAGAAGTTTTTAAATATCATCCTTTTGTTTCTATATGACTAATCAGCCATAAGTACAATATTTGCTTATAAATCTCATAGATCCTTTTCCAACCCTCCTACAATGATTATGCATCAAATAGTTTATGCTAATATCGCCACAGTGAGATTTATTTGAGTGTTTTTATATGTAAGAAAAGATGTAACCACTTTTAAACCAATTATTTCGGTGAGGTTTGGAAATGAGATCAAATCAAGGATTTGAAAGCAAGTATTTTGTCTTTTTCTTCAACAAATACCTTTATTTTATGAAGACCAAATCAAGGATTCATTCTTCCTTTATTCAAATACCTCTTTGATCATGTTCCACTTTAAACTAATAACACTTTTCTCCAATATTTTATGAAGATCTAGAACTTTGATCAATTCAACCAATTTTGATAGCACTTTATGAAGCCTTTGATAAAAGTAGACTTTGTATAGATTTTGAGGGAACTCAATTAGTAAATCATACTTTTCCAAAGCAAGACACATGTCTACATTCCCAAAAGTGTAGCACTTGTACTTGAGGTTCCAAAAAATGTATCAAGGCTTTAATTGTTAAATTTTGCATGGACACCTTTTTTATTTCCACTATTCTCCTATATTTCTTTAAAAATCAATCTTCACATATGCTTTCATGTGTGAGATGGAAATTTACTATCATATAGTCTTAAGAAATCCCCTTCTAACAACTATAGGGATTCAAAATACAACCCATATTCAACAAAGGTCATCTATTTAATAGTGATAATTTTATCAGCCTTAAGTCATGCAATTCAAGATGTTTTTTGGGGTTGAGCATGTCTTAATAAAACAATGTTTAATTATGGAACATACATCCTATAGGTTGGTTTTATATCTTTTTACATGAGACATTGAGGTAAGCACTATCTAATCTCAAAAAAGTCTTTTGTTATCCTAGTGATTACCCCCGTGAAGGTAATATGGGGGCTTAGTAGGTAATGAAATGGTATGTATACCAATAACTATCAGTCCAAATACTCAACAAAGAGTTAAGTAAGAGTTGGGTTATTTCATGAACATAAAACCTTGACTAAAAATTAGAGGGCAAGTTGTTACTCCCTAACTTAATTTAAAGTTTCCATATGTATGTGTTTTAAAACAATGTATTAAGATATTCATCCATATCTAACATGCATAAACAAGATAAAACATGATAAAGTGTAAATAAGTAAAAAAAAAGTAAGCCAAATATAAAAATTTAAACACATTCAATCATATAAATCACATAAAACACACAAAGTCTAGTCCAATATTGTCAAAAACAAAAAGTTCTAAGTGGAATTACCATTTTGTTGCATGTGAGCACGCATCATGGTAGGGTGTTAGAGTCAAAGAGTTGTCACCTAGTTATTTGGTTGTCGGTTCTTAGAAGACTTGAGTAAGTTGGTTTTATTAGAAATTTCAAGGTAAAGGAATGGTATAGTTATGAAAGATATTAACACTCATAACACACCTTACTTGAGGTAAGTTGCATTGTGTGGTCTAAATATAGTTTAATGGTGTTAATGGATTCTTAGCCGATTGTTTATCTATGGCTCAAAACAAAAATTTATGCTTATGAATAAAATTGATATTTTGAATTTATCACGGGCTTGTATGCCTAGATAAACCCTTACGAGAAGAATACATGTAGGTACTAACCTAACAGGGTTCAACTATCTTGAAAGATGAATGTTTTTCACATAACTCATATATTATGGTGGAAAATACTTTTAATTAAAATTAAAAATATTAAAAAAAATTCTGAAAACATCCTAGTCAATACCTAATATTTAAATATAAGTCTACTTGTAGTCTAATATTTTTACCAAAATGTTGACTAGTAATTTTCAAATAAAGAAAAAAAAAAGAAGAAAACTTAGGGTTATCAAAGTATTGGCCAAATCCTTAAGAAATTTTAATTTTTTTCTTTATAAATTTCACAAAAAATGCCATTAAATACAAAACTTTTTCCAAACGAATGCAAACATATATTTTCTCTCTCTTTTTTTATAAATAAAATGCATTTTTTTTTAAGGATTAAGTCATATAAAACAAGCAAAATTTATTATTTTTTTATTATATGCAATTTAAACATTGGAATAATTATTTTTTTCTTTTTTTTCTCTTTTTTAATAGTTATTAAACACAAAATAAAATAAAATACAAATGCACACAACTTTTTTCACTAATTAATCACATACCCAAAAATCATTCAAGTTTACAAACTTCAAAAATTCAAATTCTAACAATAATTTAAAACACAAAAAATTCATAAATTTGCAAAAGAAAAGGTCCTTCAAAAGGTAGAAAAAAGTTAGAGAAATTGCTGAGAACTCAGGACGCATACTAAAAGCTTCTAAAATTGTTGGAACAATAGTGGCATGTTGGTCTTACTCACCACCTCCATTAACGACGCATGGTTCCAGGAATCCCACCATCAGCTATAAAAAAAAATGATAGCATAATAAGGAGTAGCATTTCCTCCTCTTTCTTTCTATGTTGGTAATGAATCCCATCATTAACTGCAAAACAAAAAATTCACTCAATATAGTTGATTGAATTATTTTTTAGAATTGTTCTTCCCAGTTAATTAACTTCTTATATTGTTTCTTCTTCACAAGTCACTATTGTTTATATGTTATTCAGGAGCAGTTGGTAAGACTAGAAAGGATTGGGGTAGCTTATGGTGTTAATGGTGTTGCTTCCCAGCGAGGTGTTTAGACTACTCCTTTATTATCACTGATGATCAATGTAATGAATATTCTCTTTATGTATTCTTGAACATTCAAGTTCTTTGATCAAAATCTCTAATTGAATTAGGGGTCAATTTAATGAAATATAATTTAAATTAAAAAAAGAACCAAACTAAACAAAAAAAACAACATGCTTTTCTTAAATTCACATAAAACATTTTATTTATTCCAAATATTCTATGTCTACTCATTTTTATCCCTTTAGTTTAGGATTTTAAGTTTAGATCCTAAACTTTTTGTATAAGTACTTAAGTTTTACAATGGAGAGGGAAAAAAAAAAGTGAGATAAAATAAATAATTGGTCGTTTTCTGGCATCCATAAATGCCAATTTTGGTTGAGCTATTAGGCTCCTCTTAATAGTAGGAGTGCTACCTTTAAGGTGTTTCTGAATTTGTATCTTGCTGGAAAAAGTAGATCCACTATACTATTAAGCAAATTTATCAATGGAGTTATTTTGTCGGTGCAATGAAATAAACTGGTTGGTAAAAGTTTTACTGACGGCTTCACCGACGGAATACACTTATCAAAGGCGTTATCGTCTGTAATTTCTCATTCCATCACTCATTCTGTTAGTAATTAAAAAAAGCCAACCACCAATGGAAAAACCATGATATTACAAATAGCTCAACGTGCCAAAAAAATTCTCATGAGAAAATTACCAACAGAATAATTCTATTTATATTTTCAACAATAATTACTGATGGATTTTTCATTGGTGACTATGGCATGGGCAATAAATATTACCGACTTTGACAAATACCAACGAAATACATCCGTCGGTAATTGTCGTGGTAAATACCGATGGAATTTATCCATCAATGATTGTGGCACAACCCATAATTTTTTTTAACTCTTGGAAAAATAACAACGGCCTTGTTCCTTCGGTGATACTGTCGGTATTTATTTCAAATATCAAATATTTTAAAAAATATTTATTCATGGTAAAAAAACTTAATAACCAAATAAATTTTTATTATACATTAAAAATGTATAATAATATTAAATAATATTCATCAAAATATTCATTACAAATTAAATATTTTTTTATAAAAATTAAACTAATTAAAATAGCGGTGAAGTTGGATGAGGAGGAGGAGGAGGAGGAGGAGGCTGGTTGTTGTCGAGACTGTACGATTAAAAAGGAGTAGCACATGGATCATCACCCATCTTTAATCTAATCTCGCTGACTATTTGATGGAGCTGAGCATAATCCATCAAGAGTCATTCATATTGTTATTTCAAGGCTAAGAACTCTATTGACTAAGTGCTCGATACTGATGGAGAGCTCATAACGGTTGAGACACTATGAGCTGACTGCAAGTTTTTGGTTATAGTGTTGAAGAGCTCGTAGACTCAATTTTATCAAGTCCACCAGACTATCCAGTCTCTATCCATGAATTCAAATTGAAATCTAGATGGGTCAAAGTATCATCCCCAATCTCTCCCTCAACAAGTTATTATAGGTCTCCTAAAATTATTTTTAAAAAATCATCATATTCAATTAAAGAAAATAATAACTTATAAAATAAAATGATTGAACAAACATTCCATAAAATGTTGAGCATGGCTGTCTATATACTGCTGCACCCATTTTTAGTGGTCTTGACTCCGCACGTGCGTATCTACAAATAGCTCTATCAGACTTGGCTCACGTGCAAGAGACATTGCTTGTAAGGAAAAAAGAGATTGCAAATTAAATATATTTATAAGCAACAACAAATTAGTTAATGATATATTTCATCTAACTTAATCTTTCCATTCGCTTTGCATGTATGTTGAATGGGATGGAGTCGCCGGTGTACGTGGTCCTCAAACCATGAATTTGCCAATTCTAGTTAACAGCTCTGGATTGTGAGTGCCGTGAGAACCGCTCAAACATCACATGCTCAATATATGCCATCCTTATATCTTTCTCGAGAATGACGGTTTGAATTCATGCCAAACCACCACCTCATTCCATTCTACAAGACTGTTATCCCTTGTATATATTTTTGCTTTTTTTGGGTGTCATACCAAAAATCACGTAACCTACTTCTATAGTAACTAATTAGAATTTAGAACATAAATTAAAAATTAAAAATAAATATTATTTTTTATGTTACCTAGTTGCCGCATGATTCTCCCATACCTTCTTGACAACATTATTGTCCAAGCTATCCCACTCAAATTTATTCTGTTTATATAAATAATTCATTGGAAATTAAAATAGTACAAGATATAAAATTTCAAAAATTATTTATTAAAAATAAATTGAAAATTAAAAATAAAAATGTACTTGAAATTGCCAAAATTAGGCATCGATATTAGATCTCCATTGAGGATGTTTGGAGACTTGACTCTACTAAAACAATGGAATGTCCATCGATGATTTAAACGCCAATGTAATTGCCCTAACAACCTCAATTTTGTGAACCTAAAATTAAATAATTAAAAATTAATTAGTTGTTCATAAATTATGTTATAAGTACAAAAAAAAAACTAAAACCTATACAAACTTACACTGAGAGGTCATCCTTCTAGTATGCCTACTACTTACGGGTGAATTGATTTCACTGTAAAGGCACATTGCCTTTGTGCTGTGAAACCATGCCAGAAGAGGCAGCATTACAAGTTGGTGTAGATGCATCTTTGTGATCAACACCTAAGGAGATGTCCTCCTTGCTGCTAGAAGAACTAGTTACAACCATCTGCTAATGACATGTTGTAGATTTCACTTGACGCATCTACACAAATATATATGAATTATTATATAATTAACTTTGATTATTTAAAAAAAAATTCAGCAACACCTTCCCTATGTTGAAGACTACCTATAATTTTCAAACCTGTAATCTTTACAATAACCACAATCCAATTAATTCTAGCGACATCATATATGCAACCTAATATCTATAGAAATTCAATCATTAACAAAAATTCGACAGCACTTCCCCTATATTTGAGACTACCCATAATTTTAAAACCTATATATATATATATATATTAATAATTACACAAATATTGTAAAATCAACTCTATACAACCTAACATCTATAGAAATTCAACGTCTATATATTTTCAATTACCATCAATACAAATTCATAAGTAACAATTAAAATTAATTAAAATAAGAAACAACATAACAAACAACAATATCATAAAATTAATATAAACTAGTTAAATTTAATTCTATATTTCAATTCATATTTAAAATATAAATTCAACAATAACCATTATTGCAATACAAACAATAATATCCTAAAATTAATATAAACTAATTAAATTTAATTCTATATTTCAATTCATATTTAAAACACAAATTCAACAATAACAATTATTGCAATACAAACAATAATATCCTAAAATTAATTAATAAAATGAAAAAAACTAAATAACACTACACAAAACATCCTAAATACAAAATAAACAATATAAAAAACTCAAAAAACACTACACTACATCAATTCAAAATAAATTTAGGAATAAAAAATGCTTCCCTTAATGGTGTGTTGATTTTAAGATTTTATCTACAAATAATACATAACAAAGAACACACAAGAAAAAAACATAATTAAAATAAAAAAATAAAAATAAAAATAAAAAGGTAAAGAAAGAAGAATACATACCTTTTAATATGTTTAAAACTACCACTAAAACAATAAAAACTTTTGCAAAAACTTAACAGAAATGGAGATGAGGGGAGAAATAGAGATAAGAGCCAAGAGAAAAATGAACCAAATAGGGGAAGGGGGAGTTTTTATATTGCAATTTTTCTAACGGGATTACCGATGGAACATTAATTGTTGTCGGTGGCATTAAATTTTGTTGGTAATTTCCATCAACAATTAATTGAAATCGTACAAAAAATTTCAAAAATCCCGCCTGACTTTTTGAGTCATCAGCCAAACTGTAGGTAAATATACCATTGGTGGATCCGTCGATAAATGTGCTGTCTGACCGTGCCTCTAATAAGCGTGCACTTCAGGATGTGTAAATTTAGTCAATAAAGTCGTTGGTGTACCCATTGGTGATTGTGTGACACGACCAAAAAATTAATGTTTTCTCCTAAGTGTAGGAGTGTCAAAGTAATAAATAACGCAAAACGACTAGGGTCGAACCATAGGGAGGTTAATTGTATAAATTATAGATAACAATAATATAACAACAATAACAAGAACAATAGTAACAATAATAATAATAACAATAGTAATAGTAACAGTAGTAGTAATATTAATAATAGTAGTAGTAGTAACAATAATAATAATAGAAGAAGAAGAAGAAGTTGATTAGAACTTCTAGATGGAAAATTAACATAAGGATTAAACAATGATAGTAATAAATGTCAAGGTTAGAGGATCCACTAATGGCATGTCAAACAAATATAGTATAAACTATTATTACTCAATTGGAAACCATACACAAAGGAGGTTCCAATCAGATTATAAATTGTTAACATGATTACATTAGTCATCTTATTCGATTAATGCTAATACTTGTAAATCTCATTAGGCATTCATGATTATAACTTACGTTAACAACAAATCAATTTTCTTTCATAACTTAGGTGTTGGTCATACCATACAATATGAGCTATCAAAGTGCCAAGTATTTGTTGTACCAAGTGTTATACAATATAAATCTAGATTAGTCATTTAATAAGCAGAGTATTAAAGAGTGAATAAGATAACAAATACAAAACATGTTAGTATCAAACATTAAAATCCATATTGAGTTTATACTATACTTATTCTTACACTATTGACGTAACCTTTTCACCTTAACATAATAAACTTAGCTAGACATAATGAAAGAAAGAAAAATAAATAAACAAAATAAAAACACAAATAAGATAAACGTTAACTAAGTAAAGGAAAGGAAATAAAAGACATAAACTTGATATTAATAAAAGCAAAACATAAACAATACAAAAAAAATACAAAGAGAGAAAGCAAGAGCATGATCTTGATCTAGAAACCAAGATGCCTAAATACATGGTAAACACCTCCTTTTATAGGCCAAAATTGAGAACTATTGATTTGGTGACTAATTGATAAGTAGGTGGCTAACTTTTGACTTGGTGACAATCCTTATCTTTTCTTGTCTGCCTAAAACGTCATTGATAATGTCAAAATTGGAACCACTTGAAAACATGAAAGTTGCAAGAAATTATCTCAGCTTTCCTATAAAAAAAAATAAAGGTCATTTGGACTTCTAAAACTCCAAATATAGGCCAAAAACTGAATAGTATGTGGGCTATAAGGTATATTTGAACTTCTTTATTGTTGCTACAATTTGGACTTGAAAATGATCTTTTTAAATTTAGGCTTTATATGAAAATTGTAAGCCTATGTCTTACTATTTTATTCATATAAATTAGATCTAAATCTGAGATCTACAACTTCAGATATGACCAAATTTTCGAACAGTGTTCCGGTTCGGACTGCACCAATATCTATTTTTTAAGTTTGGCCATCTCTTTGTTCTTTCAATTTTAGTTCTTAAATTCATTAATCAATCCTTTCATTTATGTGATAGGACTGTATTTAAAATGAACATTTACCATAAATTAATGGTATCTTATATTATTAGATATATTACTATAAAACATGCTTTAGTTAAGGAGTTTTTGATACTTCAAGTGCAAAATGATAATATAAAACCTTAATAAAAATGCTATTTTAAGTAATAATCACTGTGGAAAAATCCCATACTTGTTTTCTAACTTTCTATTAAATACCAACGGGTACCATTTTGTTAGAGTAACCATCGGTGATTGTGGAAAAATTTCGTAATTGTTTTTCAATTCCAGGTAAAATACCGATGGGTACCATTTTGTCGGAGTAACTATCGATGATTGTGGTAAAAATCCATAATTTTTTTCCAACTCTTGGTAAAATACCGATGAGTACCATTCTATTGGCAATGCTGTCGATGAAATTGTCAAAATTTTTATAGCTCCTTCATGTATTGTTGTTTATCCTCTTGCTTAAAATCTTGAATTGCATTTTTACAATACAATGACAAGAGCTGGCAATTAAACAAGAATAAATATTTCATGTTCCAAAATATCATCCTTAATATTACATTATAAAAATAAAGCTGTACAACATGTTTAGTCAGAATTTTTATCTTTGTCTTTAATTGAATTGTTATCATCAGCTTCATCGAACGCTTCAATGTGGTTATCATCTTCTTCATCAATATTTTTTAGTCCATTAGTAGAGCTTAAAACAACATTCAACTCCTTTGTATCAACATTAACAAGACTATCATCGAAAACATGAAAATTTAAATTTTCTTCTAAGTTAATCCAAGAAGCAACTTGGTATGGTTTAACCAACTCACTAGCTTGAAAGACTTCATCTATCACACTTATGTCTTCACTCTGATCCTAAACAACCCCAACACGATCTTTGAGTTTTATTTCTAAAACGAATAACCAATCAGCTCTTGATTGATCTTTTCTAAAGGAAGGGGTGTATGTGTAATAAACTTGTTGGCATTGCTTTGCGAGAACAAAGACGTTGTTTATGTTGCGGTGTCTAGCTTTGGAGTTGATTTCAATGAGACCATAATGAGGATCTACTTTGATTCCTTTATCAATTGTGTCATACCAATAACATTGAAATAAAAACACTATTCCACTCACTATTATATTGAAGTTTGATGACCTCTTTTAATCTACTATAACAGTCAACTTTAAACTCACTAGAAATCAATTTTTCTATACAAACCTCGTCATTGTATGTCTTTCTTTCATGCCCATATTCTTTAGTATGAAAAACATATCTATTGACAAAATACTCATTATAGCACTTGACTTTTCTTTCAAGGTTCAAGCTTAGTAAAGATAGTGAAATAGCAACACTACATCCTATTTGATAAACCTTGTATATTAAATACAACAACAATCAATAAATAATTATTATGTAATATTGACATACAATTAATTACATTGCAATAGATAATGAGTTTGTGATAGGACTTACATGTGTTCTAAACCATGTGGCAAATTGTTCATCTTGTAATTGAAAGATCTAGGATTTAGTCAGTTGTGAGTTATTGGATAGTAAGTATCATCGATGTTGCCAATAAGGTTATTCCAAATTATATGAGTTTATGATATCACAAAACATAAATAGTACATTGTTGACCAAGTTTATGTCGAACATCTACTTAATAAAAAGTTTCAGCTCATCACAATTAAATAAGACATAATTATGTGCTTGTCTGAACTCTATTTTAGACAAATATCTTCTGCTCACGATATTTTTAGGTATGGGTTGTCTAGGATTGGAAAATATTGACAAATTTCTGCTTGAAGGAACTTTAACACCACTATTAAGCCGTGGAATATGATTGATCCTCGTTCTTCAATAAGATTCAAAATAGTATGAGATAAATATTGAAATCTCCTCAACAATATAGGCCTCACATATTGATGCCTCAACTTGTGTCTTGTTATTAACCTCTTTTTTTTTTTTAAGAATGAACAAGTACCTATATATATATAATTAATAAAAAATTATTAATTAAAAAACATTTAATTATAAATTACATAGCAACTATACTATCTAACCTCTTGAATGGATACATTCATATGTACCAAACTAGTCCTTTAAGATTTACCTCAAACGATAAATGTACTGGTAGATGCTCTATTTAGTCAAAAAATAATGGAGGAAATATCATCTCAAGTTTGTATATTGTCTTGATGATATTCGTTTCAAGCCTCTTAATATGATCAACATTCAATTTGCTGGAGCAAATATCTCTAAAGAAATGATTGATCTCCATTAGTGCATCTTATATCCCTTTTGGCAATAAATTACAAAAAGTTAATGGGATGAGTGTTTGCATAAATTAATGGCAGTCATGACTCTTCATTCCATATAATCTGCATTCCTCTATATTAACTAACCTTGATATGTTCGAGGCATATTTATGAGGGAAACACAGACTCTTAAGCCATTTGTAGACTAATAATTATGAGTTTCTCTCTAACACAAAGCTTGCTCTTGGTTTTGCAAGCCATACCTTATCACAAACTAACTCCATATTTTTACGATTACAAAACAGTGGTACATCCAATCTAGCCTTGATGTTGTCTTTTATCTTCCATTTTGTATCTATGATAGTGTTGAAAATGTTCTTAAATATGTTCTTTTCAATGTGCATGACGTTAAGGTTATGACAGTGAAGATTAGTCTTCTAATAAGGTAGCTCCCAAAAGATACTTCACTTCACCTAATTATGGGTCAAACCAAAACCAGAAAACTTCTACTTACCTAATTAGAGACTAAATATAATGCTACCGTACTCTGACACAACATCAAACAATTCTTTACTAGAAAGATATGGGGGTGCAACATCCTTTTCAACTTGCCAATAAAGAAATCCTTTCTATTCCTTTCATACCTATGATTCAATAGCAAGAAAAGAAGGTGACAGTAAAAACAAGAAGCTTTACCCTTGTTTGTTAGCAGGAATGCCTTGTTGTTCTCCATACATTATAGACATGCTAGGTTTCTATGCGTGCTCCAACTAGAAACTATTCCGTAAGCTTTACCCCTGTTTGTTAGCGGGAATGCCTTATTGTTCTCCATATTAAAGTTCTCATAACAAAATTATATTTCCTCGAGATGTCATAAGTCAATGCTCTAAAGGACAACAACTACGTCCACTCATCTATCAACAAATGAAGAAAAACATCTATATTCCGACCTAGACTACTCGAACCTAGTATGACCATAGATAAACACATAAACTCTAACTTCATACACATCCTCGGTGGCAAGTTATAAATCGTTAATATGACAGGCTAATAAGAATAAGCAGCAAATGACGAAATGGGTTAATTTGTCTGTACACAATCTAAGGCACACGTTCTTTGATTCAATTAAAAAGTGAGGATGCACACCATGAAAGTGTTTCCAGGCTTCACCATTAGAAGGATGCACCATCACTCCATCAACCACATGATGTGATTGGTGCCATGTCATATACTCAGCAGTCCTTGGTGATATAAATAACTTCTGCAGTTTAGGTGTGATTAAGAAGTATCTAATTTTGAATATACCAGGAGAGTCTTTCCTCTACCAGTTCTGAGTTTGTAACGAGAATGCTCATATGTTATGTGCTTGACCGCTTTTTATGATCGGCTTATTTTAACTCGCAA
>SRLM01007498.1:0-13912 GCA_015708895.1 Populus ilicifolia
CTGCACTTGGGAGAAGACATCAATCTTTTCGTCGTGTCACCTTTGCATGTTTTTGGCAAAATAACCTTTAGGCTTAGGTATATGGTTACCTTTGGGTAAATATTCTATCAAACTTGATTTTGGGCTTTTCAGGTTGTTATCTTTTTCGTTGAGGGTTATTTTATCACGTGATCAAAACGTTCACATCATGATTATTACTAAGAAAAATGTGAAAATTGAAACTTAGGTTATAAAGATGTTTTTATATGTGTTTATAATAACCTAAGTTAATCCCTATAATACCCAAGATGTAGACTTGTATATGACCCACTTAATCAGACCCAAACCTTTAATTAAAAATCTCAAACATTAATAATCAAGCCCAAATCATGAAAAAAAAATTAAACAAAGAAAATAACATAAAAGGGTCTTATTTCTTAGTCTAAATAATCTTATTAGTTGAATAATTCTTCATTGTAAATCTGGGATTAGTTGGTAACTTTAAAAATTCCATGTAAACTAGGAGAATCATTAAATCCTCCCTAGCTATAAATCCTAGGAAAAAAAATAAAAGTTGCTTTTATTGCAACCTAACTACATGAGAAATAAAAGTGAAGAAATTCATGCATTGGGTTAAATAAAAACAAGAATTCAGAAATTTTTTAATATAAATTTTCGGGTAAAAAATTCGAGACATTATAAATTAATCCAGTAATGTTGAGGATTGAATTTAATTGAACAAAATAAACTTCTGGGGTGGAGTTATAAGAAATGAAAAGAAAAAACCTAATTTTAAGAAAAAAAAAGCATATAGGAGTAAAAATAATATACTTAAAGGAAATGAGGCCTAAGTTATAATAAGAGAAATTATATAGTATAAATACTCATCTCCTCAACAAAAATCTATAGTAACCAAAAGGAAAGAAAGGAGGGAGTTTTGTATCCGTTCTTGTAATATCAAAAGAGAAACACTAAAATTTCAAGAACTCATCAAATATTAAGGGTTTATAAATGGAATAAACACTTATGGGCAAGGAATTAACAAAAAAAATTGACCAAGAAAAGAATAAGGAGTGTTAGTTGACATGACCAAAAGATTGTTGTCTTTTTCAAAGTGTAGGAGTGTCAAAGTAATAAATAACCCAGCAAAACCGAGGTCGAACAATAGAAAAGTTTACTATATAAATTATAAATAACAACAACAAGAAGAAGAATAGTAATAATAATAAGTTAAAGAGAACTTTGAAATGTAAGATTAATGTGAAGATTAAACAATAAAAACAAATTTCAAGCTTAAAGAATCCACTAATGGTATTTCAAGCAAATATAATATTAATTTTTTTTATTACTTAAGTGGAAACCACACATAAAGGAGGTTTCAATCGAATTACAAATGATTAGCATGATAATATTAGTTATTTTATTTGAATAATACTAATACTTGTAAATATTATTGGGTATTCGTGATTATAACTTACATTAACAACAAATCAAGTTTCTTTCATACCACAAGTGTCAGTTATACCATTGGCTTAGGTTATAAAAGTGCAAAGAATTTATTGTACCAAGTATTATACAACATAAATCTAGATTAACCATTTAGCAAGCAGAGTATTAAGAGTGAACAAGATAACAAATACAAAATATGTAAGTATCAAACATTAAAGTCCATGTTGAGTTTTCACAATACTTATTCTTATACTATTAGTGTAACCTTTTCACCTTGACATAGTAAATTTAACTAAACATAATAAAAGATAGACATAAATAAACAAGATAAGAACATAAATAAGATAAAAGTTAACTAAGTAAAGAAAATGAAATGAGAAACATAAACAATAGATTAACATAAGCAAAACTTAAACATTACAATAAAGGAGAGTAAGAACACAATCTTGATATGAAAATCAAAATGCTTAAATATATAGCAAATGCTTTATTTTATAGGTCAAAATTTAGAACTATTGATAGGATGACTATTTATTGAGTGGGTGACCAACTTTTGACTTTGTGACAATCCTTATCTTCTTGTGTACCAAAAATATCATTGCTAACATCAAAATTTGAATAAACTTGAATCATGAAAGTTCTACAAAATTATCTCAGTTTTTCATTAAAAAAATAAAAATTAAGGTCATTTGAACTTATAGAACTTAAGATATAAACTGAACACTGAATAATGCTTAGGCTATATGATAGATTTGGACTTTCAAATAGCAGAATTGAGTCTTGCATTCCTATGAATTTTTTAGGCTTATGTCTTAGGTTTTCATCCATAAAGAGTAGATAATTAGTACTTAAAAGTGAATTTTTATCAAGGTTTTATATCATCATTTTGCACTTGAAGTATCAATAACTCTTTAACCAAAACATGTTTTATAATAATATATCTAATAATATAAGATACCTTTAATTTATAATAAATATTCATTTTAAATATAGGCTTGTCACATAAATAAAAGGATTAATTGATGAATTTAAGAACTAAAATTGAAAGGAAAAAAATGGCCAAACTTAAGAAAAAGATGTTGGTACAATCCAAACTGGAACACTGTTTGGTAATTAGGTTATATCTAGAGTTGTAGATCTCGGATTTAGGTCTACTTTATATGAATAGAAAGGTATGACATAAGCCTCCAACTTTAACGTGGAGCTTAAGATTTAAAAAGGTCATTTTCAAGTCCAAATTGTAGTAATAACAAAAAAGTCTGAATCTGTCCTATAACCCGCACACTGTTTAGTTTTTGGCACATATCTAGAGTTTTAAAAGTCCAAATAACCTTCATTTTTTGTTTTTGAAAATTGAGATAGTTTTCTACAACTTTCATGTTTTCAAGTGGTTCCAATTTTGACGTTATCAATGATGTTTTGGGTAGACAAGAGAAGATAAGGATTGTCACCAAGTCAAGAGTTGGCCATCCACTCATTAATTAGTCATCAAATCAATAGTTTCCAATTTTAACCTATAAAAGGAGGTATTTACATGCATTTAGGCATCTTGGTTTTCAGATCAAGATCATGTTCTTGCTTTTTCTATTTGTATTTTTGTAATGCTTAAGTTTTACTTTCATTAATATCAAGTTTATGCCTTTCAATTCCTTTCCTTTACTTAGTTAACTTTTATCTTATTTATGTTCTTATCTTGTTTATTTTTTTTCTTTTATTATGTTTAGTTAAGTTTATTATATCAAGATGAAAATGTTACACTAATGGTGCAAGAATAAGTATAGTGTAAACTTAATATGAACTTTAATGTTTGATACTATATATTTTGTATTTATTATCTTGTTCACTCTTTAATACTTGTTAAATGACTAATCTAGATTTATGTTGTATAAGAGTTGGTACAACAAATACTTGGCACTCTCATAGCCCATACTTTATGGTATAATCGACAAACTTGAGCTATGAAAGAAACTTGACTTGTTAACATAAATTATAATCATGAATGCTTGACGAGACTTAGAAGTAGTAGCATTAATCGAATAAGATAACTAATGTGATCATGTTAACAATTTATAATCTGATTGGAACCTCTTTTGTGTGTGGTTTCCAATTGAATAATAAGAGTTTATACTATACTTGTTTGACATACCATTAGTGGAACCTCTAAGCTTGACATTTGTTGTTATCATTGTTTAATCCTTACATTAATATTTCATCTCAAAGTTCTCATCTTCTTATTCTTCTTCTCCTTCTTTTTCATTATTATTATTATTATTATTGTTATTGTTGTTGTTATTATTATTGTTATTATATTATTATCATCTATAATTTATACAATTAACCTCCCTGTGGTTCAACCCCGGTGTTGCCGAGTTGTTTATTACTTCGACACTTCTGCACTTGAAAGAAAATATCAATCTTTTGGTTGTATAGAACTATATATTGGAGGGTTAGAATTGAAAGTAGATCTTATGCCGTTAGAGTTATATGATTTTGACTTAATTTTGGAATTGGATTGGCTAAGTAAACATAAGGATTGGTGATTAAAAAAAGTAGTGTTTAAAGGGGAAAGACCAGTAATTCTAAGTTGTATAATCTTAGTTTTGGTGGTTGGAAAGTTATCAAGGAAGTGTTGTTCTACTTGGTTAGCCCATATAAAAGAGCTGGAAAAGGGTAGTATAGACGTGGCTAGTATTCCTGTTGTAAGGGAGTTTCATAAAAGAGTTTTCTAGATTACCTCCAATTAGAGAAATTGAAGTTTCCATGTAAACTATTCCATGAATTTCTCTAATAGCTCAATCTCCTTATAAGATGGTGACACGATCAAAAGATTGACGTCTTATCTCAAGTGCAGAAATATCAAAATAATAAATAACCTGACAAGACCGGGGTCAAACCATAGGGAGGTTAACTATAATAATAATAAGTTAAAGAGAACTTTGAGATGTAAGATTAATGTGAGGGTTAAACAATGATAAAAACAAATGTCAAGGTTAGAGGATCCACTAATGGTATTTCAAACAAGTATAGTATAAACTCTTTTTATTACTCAATTGAAAACCACACACAAAGGTTAGAGGATAGAGGATCCACTAATGGTATTTCAAACAAGTATAATCTAAACTCTTTTTATTACTTAATTGGAAACCACACATAAAGGAGCTTCTAATCAAATTACAAATTGTTAACATGATTACATTAGTTATCTTATTCAAATAATGCTAATACTTGTAAATATTTTCAGGTATTCATGATTATAACTTATGTTAACAACAAATCAAGTTCCTTTTATAGCACAAGTGTAGGTTATATTATACAATTGAGCTATGAAAGTGCCAAGCATTTATTGTACCACGTGTTATACAACATAAATTTAGATTAACCATTTAACAAGCAAAGTATGAAAAGTGAACAAAATAACAAATACACATGTTAGTATCAAACATTAAAGTCCATGGTGAGTTTTCACAATACTTATTCTTACACCATTAGTGTAACTTTTCACCTTGACATAATAAACTAAGCTAATCGTAATGAAAAAGAGAAGCATAAATAAACAAGATATAAGTTAACTATGTAAAGAAAAAGAAAATGAAAAGCATAAATAAGAGATTAATGAAAGCAAAACTTAAATATTAAAAAAAATATAAAAAAAGAGAGCGAGAACATAATCTTGATTTGAAAACCAAGATGCCTAAATGCATGGTAAATGCCTCCTTTTATAGGCTAAAATTTGAAAATATTACTTTGTTGACTAATTATTGAATGGGTGACCACATCTTGACTTGACGACAATCCTTGTCTTCTTGTCTCAACAAAATATCATTGCTAACATCATAATTTGAATAGATTGTCTCTTGAAAGTTTTAGGAAATTATCTCGGTTATCCAATAACAAAAAAAAATGAGGTGTGTGGACTTTTAAAACTTGAGATATGGGTTGAACATTGAATAGTATCTGAGCTCCAAGATAGATTCATACTTCTTTGTTAATGCTACAATTTGAACTTAAAAATGACCTTTTTGAATCTTGAACTCTATGAAAGTTTTAGGCATATATCTTAAGTTTGCATCTATATAGAACATATCTAAATTCAAGTTCTACAACTTTAGTTATAATCCAATGACCGAACAGTGTTTCAATTTGGACTGAACTAGCATAGCTTTTCTAAGCTTGACGCTCTCCTTATCTTTTAAATTTTAAAAGTTAAACCCATCAATCAATCCTTTCATTTATGTGACAGACCTACATTTAAGATAAATATTTATCATAAATGAAAGCTATCTTATAGTATTAGATATGATATTATAAAACATTCTCTAGTTAAGAAGTTATTAATTCTTCAAGTGTAAAATGATGATATAAAACCTTGATAAAAATACACTTTTAAGTACTAATAACACCCCCTAACTAGCTTATTACTAGTTCCTAGTAATCAAAGCATTAAAATATAAAAACAATTTGCAAGTTCCATAAAGCAAGACATTCATCATTCAACTTTCATTAATCTATTCAAATAAACAAACTCTCATTGAATTTATATATCTTCTTTATACTTCTTAAACAAGATATTAATAAACCTTTCTCTTGTGCTCAATATATCAATATATAATTATAGGGCTTTACTTGGAAGAAAATAAAATTTTTATTCTAATGTTTAAGGTTAAGTTCCTTGGGTAGAGATTATTATCTTTTTTTTTTCAATATATATATATATATATAAGTTAAAACACAATGCATCTTTAATCCATGTAACAAGCTTTTGACTAATAATGCATCTTTAACCTATGTAACAAGTTTTTGGCTAATGACTTCCAGACTAGTTGGTCTTAGGATATTAGGTGTTGAGACACCCCTAGGAGCTTAGTAACTCGGATTGCAGATGTTGATACATAAATTATGCAATGTTTAATTCCTTTAAGCTTTTCTCCTTAACCTATGTAACAAGCACTAGGCCAATAGCTTCCAAGTCAGTTGACTTTAGGGTTTTAGGTGTTAAAACATCCCTTTTGGCTAATTGTTTAGTTTCACAAACAAAGGCTCAAATCCAATCTAAATTTTTTATAGCTTTTCTTAGTTGACCATATTATGCAAGTCATGAAAGGATCAATTATAGAGATGAAAGATTATAATTGGTTAATCAATTATTCAACAGTAGTAGTAGAGTTTATGATTTGTCGTGCCAAAGATGTTAGGAAGCTCTGTTCCATAACATGATCAAGAAACGACAACAAATTATCATAAAAACCATTAATATTTAACAAATCTATGAGTTTATGGTGAATATATAGTTGAGCCTAAGAGAAAATATAAAAAATCTCTTCCAATGTACCTAGATCACCTAGTAATGCAATGAAGGCATTAGTATGGTTAAACATTTCATTCATTCGATCAAACATTATAGAGACCAGTAGTTCCTCTCCAATTGTTTTTTCAATAATATCTTATTTTGCTAAAGCTTTGGTGACAACCCCCAAAACTTAACTACCTTCTGAAAATTTAACCATTGACACAACCACTCATTAACGCAAGGCTGCCTCCATACACTAAATGAATCTTTCTCTCAACTAATACCTGATTAAGATGATTTGCTGATTCTAAAAACACTATTTCCTTCCAAAACCTAGATCCACCAAAAACATAATTATTTCTTATGTGATGACTTGAGAAACCTACCATTTCTACACACTTCTGTATCAGTTCAATGTATGGGTTAATTAGAAATAAAAGGAAGAAAATGATTTGGTTTTACATCCAAGAATAACTTAAACACTCTCTATGAGTTGGGGATAAGCATGAAATTGTAAGACAATTAAGGCCTTTATATTTCAAAGCATTATTATTTTGAAGAATAATACTTGTTTGGCTAAAATAACTTTTTTTTTCACATCCAGTTTTCTTTTCATAGTGCACAGATCTTTAAAAAATTTAGCATAAGTACCTGTTTAATAACATCCAACAAAGGTATATTGATTCTGCTTAAAAGTTTCAAAGATTTCAGAGTTGTAATTAGCTTTTTTTTATTTAGTCATGACATAAGGAAATGGAAGTGCTGACAGGAAATCAATCTTTTCTTTGCAATGTTCAGATTCAACCCTTCCTTACCCTTAAAGACTGACTCATCATCTTTCTCACAAGGTTTAAAAGTGAGTTTTTTAATAACCTTACCACTGCAAAAAGTGATGACTGATTTAACTTGATCCATGTGTTGGCTTCCAAAACTATTTACATTTGCATTGTATTGCCTATGTGGATTTTACTGTAGTTGAGATAAAAAGTTAGCTTTCTCTTAAAAAATAAGAGCATATGTGAATTTTGTAAGAGTTTGTTTAAAATCTGTCATGCTTTGAGCAAGTTGAGTGTTGATTATCTCTTACTTTTCCATGAATGCATGTAATGTTTCCTCAAGATTTCTTCTAGGAGGTGGAGCATAAGGAGGTCTGTATCCATAATAATGTTGAAAATTATGGTGTGCTTGAAGTGGTGGTTGTGAAGTTTATGCATTATTGTTACCACTCTTTCAACTAAAATTTAGGTGATTTCTCTATCCAGGGTTGCATGTTTGTGAGTATGGGTTATGATTGACCCTTTGAAAACTGTTTAAAACATGACATTATTCATGGAGGCATTCCTTAAAAGAAGGCAAGGTTGGATAGTTACTGGTTGAGTATTCATTGTTTTCACAGATTTGACACATAAAATCTTGAAGAGATTTTAATAGACCATTCTTTTTCAATTCTAATGCTTCAACTTTTCTAGCTAAAGATGTAAACTTGGCTTGGAGGTCATGATCTTCCCTAAGATTATACATACCTCAACTAGATATATGAGATTGAGTTTTACTTGGTGCCTCATAAATGCCTATAGTATCCTAATTTTAAGAATTTTCAACTAATAAGTCTAGATACACAATTGCTTTGTTAGGGTCTTTATCTTTAAAAGTTCCATTGCATATTAATTCCACCATTTTCTTATCTTTAGGTGTTAATCCTTCATTAAAATATAAAAACAATCTCCATGTTTCAAAACTATAGTAAAGGCAAGTATTAAACAAGTTTCGATACCTATCCCACTATTGGTAAAATGTTTCTCCTATCTTTTGAGTGAAAATGGTGATTTTTCTTTTGAAAGAGTTTGTTCTATGAGAATGAAAAAACTTCTTTAAAAATTGTTATTGTATTTCATCTCAATCACAAATGTATCCTGATATAAGATTTTATAACCATGTTTTGGCTTTATCTTTTAATGAAAAAAAAAGAAGCTTTAATGTAATAGTGTTCATGTTACAATTTAATTTATTATAGGTGTTACAAACTTCTTCAAATTCTCTCAAATGTAAATATGGATTTTCTAGATCTAAGTTATGAAAACTAAGACATATGCTTAAAACTTTCATGGGAGTCCAAGATTCAAAAAGGCCGTTTTGAAGTTCAAATTGTAGCAACAATGGAGAAGTCTGAATCTATCCTATAGTCAAGACACTATTTAGTTTTTAACACATATCTTGAGTTCTAGAAGTCCAAATGACCTCATTTTGTTGTTGCTGGAAAGTTGAGATAATTTTCTAGAACTTTTATGAGACAATTTGTTCAAATTATAATGTTAGCAATGTTATTTGTTCAGACAAGAAGATAAGGATTGTCATCAAGTCAAGATGTAGCCACCTACTCAACAACTAGTCAACAAATCAATAGTTCTAAATTTTAGCTTACAATTTCTTGCTTTATTGAAGAATATAAAATTGAAAGATCATTACTTGATCTTGGAGCTAGTGTGAATTTACTTCCATATTCAATTTTTTAAAACCTCAATTTAAGTGAGTTAAAACCAACTTTTGTAAATCTTTTACTTGCTGATAGATCTATAAAAGTTCATAGAAGAATAGTTGAAGATGTGTTAGTTCAAGTTGATAAATTCATTTATCCTGTGGATTTAATTGTCTTGAACATACATCCTGATGAAGTATGTAATTAATTTCCTTTTATTTTATGACGTCTATTTTTTACAACTTCTAATGCATTGATTAATTATAGGAATAGACTGATGAAGCTATTATTTGAAAACATGATATTAGAGACAAATATTTTCAACATTTCTAAGCAACTTGGAGATCAAAATGATTTATAGGAAGTAGAATTTATTGAAAAAAATAGTTTATGATTAATTTCAAACCACTTCCGTCAAAACCGAGATAGATGAATTTGATGATTTGCAAATGGTTTATTTTAGAAAAAATCAAAGACAAGTAATTGGAGATTACAGATTAAGGAATTGCCACTACAATAAATTAAATCCATACTATCAAGTATTCAACAACCCAAACATGATTTAAAGCCATTACTATTCAATCTCAAATATTTATTTTTGGGAGAAAATGAAACTTTTTTTATAATAATCTCTTCTAAACTTAATGCACATCTAGAAAGTAAGTTATTAAAAACCCTGAAAATGCACAAAAATGCATTAGGATGGATCATAGTTGACATAAAAGGAACTAGTACATTGATTTGCACACAACAATTATTTGGAAGAAAATGTTAAACCCTCTAAAGAAATACAAGGAAAGCTTAATCCCAATATGAAATAAGTAGTGAAAAATAAAGTCATTAAACTTTTAGATAATGGAATCATTTATCCTATTTTTGACAGTAAATGGGTAAGTTCTACCAATATATACCCGAGAATTCTAGAGTCACTATGATAACAAATAAGAAAAATGAGTTAATTCCAAGCAAGACTATTACTAGTTGGTGAATGTGTATTGACTGTAGAAAACTTAATTTAATAACTAGAAAAGATCTTTTTTCTTTACCTTTCATAGACCAAATTCTAGAAATAGTTGAAGGTCATGAATTTTATTATTTCCTCGATAGCTATTTAAGTTACAACTAAATTGAAAATGCATTGAAAGATCAAGAGAAGACTACTTTCACATATCCATTTGGTACTTTTGCATATCGAATGATGCCGTTTAGATTATGTAATGCACCAACCATATTTCAAAGATATATGCTCAGTATATTTAGTTATATGGTTGAACATTTTCTTGAGATTTTTATCGATTATTTTTCTATTTTTGGCGATTCATTTGATGATTGTTCGACTAACTTAGAAAAGGTTTTGAGCAAGTATAAATCTTGTACTAAATTGAAAAAAATATCACTTTATTATAACAAACATCATTGTACTTGGTCACATTGTTTCATTAAAAGGAATTGAGGCTGACAAATCTAAAATTGAGTTAATTACTAACTTACCAACACAAACATCTATTAAAGATGTTAGATCATTCTTAGGACATGCTACTTTTTATAGAAGGTTTAGAAAAAAAATTAGTGTAATATCTAAACCCTTAAGTAACCTTCTAACAAATAATAATATTTTTAAATGAACTGAATATTGTGAAGAAGCCTTTATTAAACTTAGAAACTTGCTTACTTCTGCTTCTATCATTCGACTTCCTGATTGGTCATTACCTTTTGAAATAATATGTGATGCTAGTGATTATGTTATGGGTGCTATTTTGAGACAAAAAAAAGAAAGATAAGAAACTTTATGTGATTTACTATCCAAGTAAAACTTTGATATCATAATCAATTACACCACCACTAAAAAAGAATTACTTGTAGTAGTATTTATGTGTGAAAAATTTAGGACTTATCTTGTTGGCTCACCTATTATTGTTTTTAGTGATCATGCAACATTGAAATATGTTCTTTTTAAGAAAAATTCTATGGTTAGATTTATGCGATGAATTTTGATACCTCAAGAATTTAATATCATAGTCAAAGAATTTAATATCATAAGGTACTGAAAATCTTATCTCAAATCATTTGTCAAAATTGACAACAGATTCAAAATTTTCAAAATTTAACATCACACCAATCGATGATTACTTTCCTGATGAATCTTTACTTTTTATCTCTACATTGCCTTGGTTTGCTAATATTGTCAATTTTCTTATTTCAGGATAATTTCCAGCTCATTGGAGTACCCAAGATAAAAGAAAGTTCTTGAATGAATTGAAGAACTTTTATTAGGATGACCCTTATTTATTCAAATATTGTCATGATCAAATATTTTAAAGATACATTCTTGATAATGAGGTTAGTAATGTAGTTAAATTTTGTCATTCTAAGGCATGTGGAGGCTATTTCTCATCAAGAAAGACTATTGCATAAATCTTACAAAGTGGATTTTACTGCCCACTATGTTCAAGGACTCACATGCATTCTGCAAGACTTGTGAAAATTATCAAAAGTTGGGATCTATTTCAAAACATCACATAATGCCTCTAAATCATATTCTTGTCACTAAGATCTTTAACTATTGGGGTATAGATTTTATAGGTCCATTTCCTCCATCATTTGGTTTCTTATACATATTAGTCACAGTAGATTATGTTTCAAAATTAATAGAGAAAATTCCAAGTCAAAACAATGATAAAGTTTTTGAAAGAAAATATCTTGAGTTGATTTGGAATCCCTCGAGCCATGATAAGTGATGTTGGAACACATTTCTACAATAAGTCATTCGAGTCTTTAATAAAGAAATATGGAATCACACACAAAGTTGTCACCCCTTATCACCCTTAGACAAGTGGACAAGTAAAGCTTGTTAATAGGGAGATCAAATAGATCTTAAAGAAAACAATGAACCCTAATAGAAAAGACTGATCTTTAAAAATTAATGATGTACTTTGGGCTTAGGGAACTGCTTATAAATCATTAGATATGTCACCTTATAGACTAGTATATGAAAAACCTTATCACTTACCTATGAAACTTGAACATAAAGCTTATTGGGCTCCTAAAGCTTTTAATTTAAACTTTAATGATACTAGTTAACTGCAAAAATTACAAATAAATGAGCTTAAAAAAATAAAAAATGATGCAGATAAAAATTCAAGAATTCATAAATCAAGAACAAAAAAGTTACATGACAAGAAAATACTAAGAAAAACATTTAATATTGGTCAAAAAGTCTTACTTTATAATTCTCAACTCCATTTATTTCTTGAAAAACTAAGATTAAGATGGAGTGGTCTTTTTATTGTGAAACATGTGTATCCATATGGGGCTTATGATATCGAGAATCTAAAAAATAACAACATTTTCAAGGTAAATGGACATCGTTTGAAAGTTTATTTTGAGAATTTTTCAGTTGAAAATGACTCAATTGAATAGAGTAATCCTATTTATACAAATTGATTTTCTTTTTCTCAAATTTTTTTATGTTTTATTTTGGTGAAACTTTTGTTTTGCTAGTCTCTCTCACCCTAGTTAAATGGCGGATAACGATACTCTGTAACTTAAATTGTTTTTTTCAATTTTTTATAATAACTAATATCTATGTATATATTTGTGCAATTCTTTGCTCTTTCCCCTTTCTTTGAATCTCTTCTCCAATTCTCATTTGCAAATAGACACCTTGATTAATACTCAAAAGTGCATTTTTATCATGGTTTTATATCATCATTTTGCACTTAAAGTATCAATAACTCCTTAACTAAAGTAGGTTTTATAATAATCTATCTAATAATATAAGATACCTTTAATTTGTGGTAAATGTCCATTTTAAATGCAGGCCTATCACATAAATAAAAGCATTGATTGATGACTTTAAGAACTTCAATTGCAAAGGCAAAGAGATGATCAAACTTAGAAAAGAGATGTCGGTGCAATCCAAACCGGAACACTGTTCAGTAATTGGGTCATATCTGGAGATATAGATCTCAGATTTAGGTCTGCTTTATATGGATGGAAAAGTAAGACATAGGCCTACAACTTTCAAATGGAGCCCAAGATCTAAAAAGGCCATTTTCAAGTCCAAATTATTACAACAACAAAAAAGCCCGAATTTGTCCTCTAACTCGAGCATTGTTCAGTATTTTGGCCATATCTGGAGTTTTAGAAATCGAAATTAGCTGAATTTTTTACACAAGAAAGCTGAGATAATTGCCTAGAACTTTCATGTTTTCAAGTGGCTCTAATTTTGACGTCATCAATTGACGTTTTGGGTAGACAAGAGAAGATAAGGATTGTCACCAAGTCAAGGGTTGGCTATCTACTCATCAATTAGTCATCAAATCAACTATGTCAAGGTGAAAAGGTTACACTAATGGTGTAAGAATAAGTATGGTATAAACTTAATGTGGACTTTAATGTTTAATACTAACATGTTTTATATTTGTTATCTTGTTCACTCTTTAATACTTTGCTTGTTAAATGATTAATCTTGATTTATGTTGTATAACAATTGGTACAACAAATGCTTGGCACTTTCATAGCCCATACTATATGGTATAACCGACACCTGAGCTATGAAAGGAACTTGATTTGTTGTTAACATAAGTTATAATCATGAATGCTTGATGAAATTTACAAGTATTAGCATTAATTGAATAAGATGACTAATGTAATCATGTTAACAATCTATAATCTGGTTGGAACCTCCTTTATGTTTGGTTTCCAATTGAACAATAAGA
>SRLM01007523.1:0-52652 GCA_015708895.1 Populus ilicifolia
ACCATGGCTGCCACCGTCCATTTGTGTCCACACACATAACAGGAAGCTCATTAAGCGAGTTGTTTGTTAGCAATCTACGCAGGAAACAACAACCCGTTAGCAACATTGGTCTGCCAGCTGTACATTATCATAAAAATAAACAGAAACGTCTAATGTTTAAAGAACACATACAACTTGTAACTAATGTTCTGAAATGAATCGGGAATGGCACCAGTTAAGTTGTTGAAGCTCAGGTCACTGCAAGACAAAAGCAAAACACATCGAATATTGGTTCTATATATAGTACTCAACATAGATAATATGACGTGGATTTTTTCATACTGAAGTTTGAAAGAATAAGCAAGAGTTGCGAATAAATGCATGGAGCCAAGATACCGAAGATTATAATTAACTTCTTGTGCGCTGGCGCAATATTAAGTGCGGTGTTGCGGTGGTTGCAACGCAATACCAAAAGTAGCCTTAGGTGAATAAGAAGTTAAACTACCTAAAATGGAATAAATATTTGAGAAAGAAAGGTGAACGTACAGATATCTTAACTGAGGCCACCGGCCAATGTATTCAGGTATTGGGCCCCTGATATCGCAATTCCTCAAAATCCTGTATAAACAATTGAAGAAGTAAGGGAATCATATTTGAAGATTTAGTTTTCATTTATCAGGATGAGCAATATATAGGCCTTGATCTAGCTAAATAAAAAGAAACTAGCCCTCCCCTTCCTAAATGCCACCCCGTCCTTCTTAAGTTTTGATCCTAGAATTAATCTCCTATTGAATATCTCTAGTTTTGATCCTATGATAGCTTCTAACGCCAGACTTTAGCTTCCATGATGGATAACCAGCAATTAACACTATAATATGGAGAGAAATTAACAAAACTCACACACTAGTCAAACTTCCAGGCATTACTTCATCTTTTGGGAAAGATATTCCAGGATTACTTACGTCACTGACCAACCTGGAATCATCGAACAAGACTTCAGAGTTCATTAATAAGAAAACAACATGTTTCATCTCTATCTGCACATGTAAATAAAATAAAATGCATGGCATCACAGGGTTGCACATACAATAATTTCAATTTTTGCAGACTAAAAGTTTCTGCAGGCAGATCCCCTTCAAAATTATTTCCTATAAGATTCCTGACAATTACATAATAACATGGTCAGCTAAAACGAATTGGTTAGCTTTGATAAATTTAAATAACTCCTCCATAGATTATATCATATTAAAGAATAAGGAGAGAGAGAGAGAAAAAAAAACAAACACTCATTATAGAACACTTACAGTTTGGCGAGACAGCCCCATTTTCCAAAATAATTAGGAATCTTACCAGACAAATAGTTTCCGCCAACTACACTGCATTGACACAAAAGCCTTCTTTTAATTAATGACAACACGTCGTAGAATTAAATACATTACAATGATACACGAAAAAAAACATCAAGGAAGAAACTTACAAATCTTCCATGTTGGTAAGCTTTTCATATGTCTCGGGAATACTTCCGTTAAACTTGTTGGATGACAAGTAGCTGGAAGAAATTAGGGCCAAAGATATGACAACGTATTATATCTTGACAATAAGGCATTTTTAAACTCAAACTCTCTAGAGGAGGATTGAACCTTGCATGCTATACCATTCCTCCCTTAGGATGACTGGCGATGATGACTGCCCAATATTTCGACTTCCCCATTGTTAAAAATAAAAAAGAAAGATACTTACAGTTTTTTAAGTTTGATCAAATACCCAAGTTCCTTAGGAAAGTTTCCCTCGAGATCATTGTCATCCAGATACCTTTTTAAAAAGGGAAACATGGGAATAAGTAGGTGACTTATAGTACACTCGGAAGAGAAAATAAACGAAGCGGTGAGTGTATTTTTCATACAAAGTATGGAGGGAAGACAGGTTTCCCAGTTCGACAGGAATATGGCCTGACAACGAGTTACTATAAAGATCCCTGCACATTGGATGACATAAAGTGTAATAAAAAAGCAATCATGTTTGAATGATAACAGCGGTAAAAAACAAAATTATGATTGTTGAGACCACAACATTCATGTAACTTAACAACTGGTTCTGAAGTTCCTTACAGAATTTCTAGCTTAGAGAGTGAGCCCAAACTTTGAGGTATGTTACCTCCCAGGTTGTTGAACCGAAGAAGGCTGCGAGACGATTCACAAATATTCGATTCAGAAGCTAAGTGTAGATTCACGATTGTACTAAAAAATATGTTTTTCTTACAAAGTAAAAGTTAAATTGTTAGCATTCCACAAACATCAAGTTATTAGAGTATATACTAATTATATTAAAGGATTGTTGAGATTCAACGATAAAGATATGTTTTTTTTTTTAAGAGAGTAGTCCACCCACTTGTGTTATAAGTGCAGACAGGCACGCACGCTCATCACTTGCGTGCCAGTTGTTTTTAACAAAGTGGAAGTGCACTTTACCTTCATTGGCTTTATTTTATGGTGACGGAAGGATATTTGGTTATTAAGACGGTGAAAATCTCAATTCTCAAAAAAAATTTATTTGAGGGAGAGAGAGTGTTAAAAAATTATTATAAAACCATTATTTGAATCTCATTTAAATATTTAAGCTGATATAATTCCTTGACATTATCTAACATACTATGATCATTCACACTATTATATTAAAGATCAAAACAAACTTTTTAGTACTTAACTAGTTGATATTCAAACCAAACGTCTCATATTTACAACCCAAAATGTTAAATGGAATGATCACCACTTGGTGAGAACACAGAAAAACAAAACAACAACTATATCTAATGGACAAACTGCATCAAACGTTGTTTTGGCCAATGAACGCCTCGTATTTAACCATCGTAAAAAGTGTCATCTGAGATTTAATGCACACATAACATCCATTCTGTGTAATCAATTTTTTTTTTTTTTTGAATGTATTTAATTTGAAAGACTTATTATGTACTGTTGCTATCTATCCGTTACCAGCTCTACCTAATTTTCACCACACAAGAAAAGGAGTGCATGTTCGGCTATATGGAGAAAGACTTACATGGTTGTCAAATTTTTACAATAACTTATGCTGTCTGGTATACTGCCTGTCAATTTATTCCTTTCAAGATCCCTGATGGACATATATACGAATGAGGATACACATACATACGAATACATGTAAACCAAGACTAGAGATATAAAAGCAAAGGTAGCATACATAGAATTGACTTACAAATAGCCAAGCCATTGTAAACCTTCCAGGTTCTTAGGGATTTCACCATCAAGATTGTTGTCGGCAAGTTTGCTGTTCGGGTGCAATCATCACGGGTTCCAAGAAGAGAAAGACTTTCAGTAAATTTCAATTGACTGAATTGAATAAACTTTCTTAGAGCATTCAATGGAACTTCTTAGAGCATAATTCAAAATTCTTAGCATGGTTATGAACATTAGAGGCTGGAATGTTGTTCAGTGGAAGTCACCACGCTCACACATACCAGAAGAAAAAGACCTTCAGTTAATTTCAACGGATTGAATTATGTACTTCTATGAATATTGGTAATATAGCAGTCAATATTTAGAACTTTTTAGCGCAGTGTTTGACATGATTAGCAAAATTATATATGATGTAGCAAAGTTATATTTCTTCACTATCTTTAGAGACAATACACTCTATATCAAGTAATCTTGCAAGAGAAATCGGCGGTTGTTGTATACCTCTTTCTTACATGCACATAGGATCCATGAAAATTGTCCATATATCTGATTTTTATATGAGATGGGACAATATGTGGACTAAAAGAGAACTCTTTGTGCAGTTGTTTAAAAATAATATACTTTTTTCTTTCGAAACATTATATTTGGGGGAAAAAAGCATGATCAATGCCATTGAAAAAAAATAGAAGGATATTTTGGATTAGCTATTAGCTAGCTTAACATAATTTTATAAGCAGGGGCGGAGGTAGTAGCCCCGGCCCGTGCTAAAATATTTTTCTTTCTTAAATAATTAAAAAATTTAGCTCTAAAATTAGTAAATTTTAACTTTTTAACTTTTGTTTTATAATTTATCCCCCTCAAACATAATATTCTGGCTGGCTTCATCCTTGTTTATAAGTGTATCTTTATCTCTAAATCATTCTAAGCATGCTCCCATGCTTCTTTAAAGGAAGGATTTTATTTTATAATTTGTTTTGTTCATTATGACCAAAAGCAATTTTACAAGTATTATTTTACAGCTTAAAGATAAAAAGACGAAGCCAAGCACCTTTTAAATTAAACTGAACCATGGAACAATGATTTGCAGCTTTCTTGCACGATTCTGCCACATTATGAGTCGACACAAAATATTGAATCTCACAGCTATTTTATCATAAGTTATATATAATTTATTAGATATATGATTGGACTGAACTACGTACACTTATCTAATATATTTTATTGCCAAAAAGTTTAGTTCAATTGATGTTAATATTTTTATTTTTCCGTAACAAAAAAAATAAAATTGTTCTCTCTTGACTCAACTCTATCACGATCACATTAAAAAGAGAAGGAATGGAAGGTAAGAGTTTTTTTATGAAGTACTTACAGTATTCTCAGATTATGTAAAGTTGTCAGGCTCGCAGGAATGGAACCGGTCAACGTATTGCTTGTAAGGTCCCTGGTTTTGCACAGAGAAATTATACTCTTAGAAATGCATTTTCTTTGTTTGTTTCTTGTTTTGTGAGGAAAAAAAAGGGATTAAATCCTAAAACTGGAAGCAACTGGGACAGGCTTACAGGAATTTCAGACTCTGCAACGGTGTCAAGCTATCAGGTATCGACCCGGTCAATATATTGTTTGCAAGGTCCCTGATTTTTGCTCAAAGGCATTTTACCGTTAGAATTAAGCAGAGCCCATGGCATCATTTATATATATATAGAATCACGAATCATAGCCTTAACATACAATATTTTGAGAAGCTGTAATTTCCCCAGCGAGGAAGGAATTTCACCAGTAAGCCGATTGTTGGATAGATTACTGTTGTGGCAAGATGATCAAACCTCAATTTCATCACTGTGACCATGTTTAGCTAAACAAGCACAGCACACGGCACGGTAGTGTATGTACAAGTCATGCAATGAGATGGAGTGATGGTACTTACAGTATTTTCAAGATCTCAAAGTCACCTATTGAAGAGGAAATCTGTCCGTCTAATTTTTTGCCTGACAAATTTCTGACATAGAAATTAAAGTGATTCACAAAAAGAGGATTATTTTTTTTTTTATAGGTTTCATGCAAAATTTCTCTTAATTTCTTTTTCTATTGCTTGATTTTGTTAATAACAAACTGATTTTATAATCAAGTCTAGGACATACATTTCAGTGATGGAACAAGGTTCATTGCTGTTATCACAGGAACATCTAATCTCCGCATCCTTTTCGTTTGAACAATCCAAACTCAACTTGATTGTCGCTGTCTCATTGGACTGCAAACTGCTGACAAGGAGTTGAAGAGCTTTTGCTGCCAAAGGTTTCAGCACACAAAAGTTCTTTTGATTAAATCCCAACAAGATATTCTCATGTTCAAGATAAAAATACTCAATCTACATTAATACATAGATGGAATACATTGACCAAAAATGGAAACTTTGAGGACTACATAAGTTTGAACTGAATGTTTTAAATAATGATTTCAATTTAAAAGTTTAAATGAAATGAGGCTTTACAATATAATTTTATATTATACTTTTATAAATTTAAAGTGAAAGTAATTTGAGAAATAACTATCTCTACATAAAAATTTATATAATTAAATGAGATTTTAGATTTATATTTCTCTCTAATTATATATTATCTTCTTAATCGACTCAATTCTAAGGAATTTTTTAATTTTCTATCCCCATGCTTTAACTCTATCCTACATCAATTAGTAATTAAAGTTTGGTAGGGGTTCAATTCTAGATAACAACTAAAAATATATTCAGCATCTTCGAAAGAATAGGAGATCGATTAATTTGTACCTTCAGAATCTTTAAGGGTACCGATTTTTGTAGTGTCATCGCCATTATCAGCAGCAGCTTTAGTTCCAATATTGAAAGCAGTGCCAGTGCCAAGTTGCCATAGAAGAAGAGAGACGAGGAGAAGAAGTCTACTAATGAGTATTACTGACAATTCAGAACCCATTAGTTTCGACATAACAGTAGTACTTCTGCCGTGCTTTGCTTGGTGAGGGTGCATGTGCCACTACTCTTGTGTGTTCTTACATATAAATGTACATGCAGAAAAAAGATACAACACCTTGTAATTCACAACTGTGTTGTCAAAAGAGAGATTATCTACAACTGGCAATCAAATCCTTTGTTCTCTTCAACAGCTTTGTTGTTTTCCTCTTCCTGAAGTAATCTTCAAAATTCAAAGGAATGATATCATCTCACGACGTCAAGGTGGGGAAACAGGGACTAATATTGGGCTATTGGATAGCGACTAAAGAGGAAGATTTCTTTTGGAAAGTAACCAAAGTAATTGATTCTGCATACAGTAATGCCTTTTGTGTTCTTTACTGTTATTTGTATTTTGTTCCTTGAAATTGATTCTTGTTGCGAAACACAAAAATAACAAAGACGAAAGATAAAAAGAGAACGGCAAGAAAAAGTGCACAAACGAGGTGATAAAAAGAAAAAGAAATGGAATCAGCTAATACTTAAACAGGAAGATCAGGAACAATTAAAATCTCGAAATTGTACTTGAATGATTAATTAAGCAGTGGGTCAGGAAAACAGGTGTTGTTAAGTCACTTGTTAATGGGTTGTTTACTGGTTGTTGATGATATTTAAATTTTCTTTTCTGAGAACTTGGGATACATTAAACACCAAGCCAATGCTGGAGAAGGAAGCAAAGAAAGGCAGCGAAAAAGGAAGCAAAGCTGCTGAATTTTCCAAAGACAAGAAAGGAAAAAGAAAAAAATGCAGCATCAAACTTGCAAGTGGATCATGCGAAACACGGTGGCTTCAGCAGTGTACAATACAAGTCACATAACTCAAACGAGGTGTCCGCTCTCTGGGGGCTATAATTCCAAAAAAAGAGAGTAAAGAGCAAGGAAAAAGCCATTACATATTCTTCCTGTAAGAAGATTCAAATATAAATGCCCAAAGACATCAAGAAAATTAAGAAAAAGATGAGAAAACAATCCACAAATATTGAAACTGACGAGCACATAAACTATAATGACAGTCCGTACCAGGTCACTGGGCAAAAAAAAATCCAAGTCAAGCAGAACTGTGTGCTGCATGCAAATGGTTTCCACACAAAAAATTCCTTTGATATCTTATCATGTTTAAGGAAAAAGTACTCAACAAACCTTATTATGTAGATACATCGACGGTTGAGATGGCTAGGACCAGAAACTTTTGCATAATCTTTTTTATAAATTCATTTATAAAAAAGGGGTTTAAATAACTTCTTTCAGAGAAGTTAATTTTTTTATAATAATTTATTATATTATGAACAGTACTCATCTAATAAATCAGAAAGAAAACATTATTTTCATAATAGTTAATGACTAATAGGATCATAAATGATGTAGCAACACTAGTTTATTTGTTTGCAATTTAGTAGTGCAAGAATAAGAGAACGATGAATTTATACCTTCACCATTTGTAAATTACTGATAATCAATCAGTTGGTTACATATAATATTATTATATTTATATAAATATATATTTATTATTACTAAAAATTTAATTTATATTTAATAATTATATAATAATAAATTAATAAATTTAATATTTGATTTATAAATTTAGAGTACATATAAAGTTTATTAGACAAAGATTCTTTACAAAAGAAATTATAATATTGTTATAATAATAAAATTCTTATTACCTTAAAATATTATTTCTAAAATATTCATGATTCATACTTTCTTAAATATTAAATATTTATTAGAGTTGTTGAGATTGATATATATTATGTTTTTTTTAATTTTAAAAAGTAAGCATCTATTTTCATAAGATGAAGTGTAAAAAACAACTATAACTAATATGTAGGTGCTTGTCATAAACCTTGAATCTGATTAATTTCAATCCTTATATTCACGTGTCTTTTCTAATATAGTTTTTGGATTTAGATTTTCTTAATTAAATCTCTAATTATCCATCAAATTTTAATATTTATACAATTAAGTCTCTGATTTGATCAAATTAACTCTAAAATAATTATAAATTGACCTCCAAACTTTAATTTCTTCCAATTAAATTCTAAATTGACTTCAAAAACAAATTTTTCTTGCAATTAATTCCTCAATAAATCTAATTAAACCTTGTAAAATTTGAATTGAGTCCTTAAATATTCAATTTTGATTTTTCATCCTCAAATTAAATTTTCTTTACCAACAAAGCCTTCATTAATTAAAAACATACTGCTAAATTTTTTAACCTTGTATATTTGATTTTTCTTAACTAGTTTTCAGAAATTTCTTGGGCATTTTGAAATACTCTTCTCACTAATATATATTGGAAGAAAATAATATATATATATATATTTTCTTTCAATATTTTTAGTTTTTTTATATTTTATATATGTTTTTTGTTTATATGGTCCCAAAAATTAGGTAATAATAATAGCCTAACGACTTCTAACGGTTGTTATTAAAAATTCTATGGTGGAATCCATGATGGTACAGCCCACAAACAAAAAATCATTGGGTTTTTGATTTACAAGGTTCTACCCTAAAAATGTTGTATTAGACGTATTCATAGTCACAAATGGTTTCTGATTGAGAAGGTTCTGCTTCGAGAACATTGTTATAATACTCCGTATGTATTTATATAAATATGCATGCACAAAAAAGAGGAATAGCCTTCTAATTCCCCCACAGTACTCTGTGTGTATCTTGATGAACATGCATGCTGCACAAATGGCTATCTAATACTTTGTTGTTCTCTTCTAATTATTTTTTCTATTTTCGTCTACACGTGAAGGGGGGAACTAGGGACTGATAAACTAAAGCGAGGAAGACTTCTTTTGGAACCAAAGTAATTGCTTCAGCATAGAGCAATGCCTTTTGTATTCTTTACTATTTTTTTTTAATATTTTTTCTTGTATTTTGTTACTTTCAATCGTCTCTGATTCTGATTTAAAAATATCACAGGAATAAAGAGAGAATACAATGATAAGAAAAGTGCAAAATACCAATGATAAAAATGAAAAAGAATGACTAACAATAATAGATATATCGATGATTATATATATAAAAAAAGAAATGGAATCAGGAAATACTAAAGCACTGTTTTTTATTTATTCCCATAAGATTGGGAAAAATTAAAATTTGAAATTGTATTTAAATCAAGGATTGGAGGATGACTGGCTTAAAATCTCCACATGCCCTTCACCATGTTAATCTGGTCCAATAACTCCTTTACAATGAATATGATACAATTAACCCCTTGGTCTATTTTTCGGTTTGGTATACCACATTCTGTCTGATCTGAATATCATCATCATGGCATGCGTCATTGATCAGAAAAAGGAAATTAAAAACCGAGAGAATAAAAGAAAACAAGTTAACATAGTAAAACCGATTTGTCAAGTTAATTAACTTAGCTATTTGATTTCAGCTTTGAGCATCATTGATAAAAAGTAGTCAGGATTAACGAGACTGAACAAGTAAAATTTATGACTATCAGCTGATCACAGCCAAGATCGAGCAGATTAAGAAGCTTAAGCATGCAGCATATGAAGACGTTATGGTAATCTTGTGCCAAGCTCCCCAAACATGAGGAAACTAACCAAGTGCAACGAAATCAAGATCTATGTGCAGTATTTGCAAACTTGTATCTGTAAGGACTTATAAATATCATCTATTTTTATATTGGTATGATATTATTCACTTTAAACTTAAATTCTCATGGATTTGCTCTTGAACTATACTAAAAAAACCTCACACCAATAAAAATATTTATTCATCTTTATATATCCATAATCCTTCTATTTTTAATTAATATAGAACTTTGATCGCATACCCAACAATATCTTTGTAAAGGGATCAACCTCCCCTCCAATGATTTGATTTAATGACACCAAAACTAGGAGCTGGGCATTCCGGCTTACACAACACTTTCATCGGTCACAAAATCTCAGATATAGATTTAGATCAAAGGGAAGTATTTTCTTGTTTTTTTGAATTTTTAAACCAATGAAAAACAAACATCCTAATGTATTATTACATCAATTAATAAAAACTCTTGAGATCATGGTTTCAAACATGCATGCTTGACGATGATGAGCTGCCTTTTGTAGATGAGATAGACATCGTTCAGGCTTCAAAGGTACCATTTTCAGGTGGCAACCTAGCATTTCTTGATAGCTGGCCCACAAAAAACAACACCATCACTTTTGAAAGTCACTCATGAATGGAGAGAATCACACCACAATTATTTTAAGAACTCTTCAGATAGAGAACTAATATTACCTTCGCTTAGTGCCCACTGCGCAATTTTCTGCCTCCTATCCAGCCCATTCTCAAGGAGAACGCCAACAACAACATCAGAAACAAAAGACAGCCTATTGTAATCAACGCGATTTCCCAACGATGTAGTTTTCTGGAAACTTAAGAAACATAAAAAGCTGCAGTTGTCAACCATGCAATAAATTATTCTCACTAAAATTCTAAAACCTGGTCTTGATCCCAAGGCTTCAACCAAGGCGGTCAGTTGAGAAAGTTGAATTTTTAAAAACAATGTTGTGTCATGCTCTTTTTTGAAAGAAAAATCTGGGTTAACTCTACTGATCTGCAACCGGACCTTAGGCCAGGTCTACCCCTGTTTCTAAACTACGATTCTCACAGCATATAAAGAACTGACTAACAGAATTCTGCAAGGTTTTAGCATAAAAAGGAAGGGTAGCTTCCTACCACGAGTGACGGAAATAGCTTCTATGAGAGGTCCATTGATACCAGGTGGATTGTACAGAGATCCTTTGCCTGCCCAGAGAAGCTTGATCTCCAACGAACCTTCATTTATTTTAGCTGGGAATTTTAGCTTTCTTACTTCATTTTGTAGTTCAGGGATTTCCTTTATGTTGAGATCTTTCTTCACCAACAGTCCCTACAATCAAGATTTCCTTAAAATGTGATATGAGTACATTAACTGGCATTCTGAAAAGTGAAATTCTTACCTGAATATAAACATCAAACACCCGTTTCCCTGTTATGCTATAATCTTCACCCTTTGAATACAATGTTTCAGAAAAATGAAGGGTTACAATGTACTTGCCTTTATGTAAGCAGAGCCCATAATACATTAGAGAAATCGGAGCTAGGCGAAAATCATTATCTATCTTTGTCTCAGGAGTACAATCTTTACATGTTGAGTTTCTTACTAAAGTACTGGCATTGACAGTTGCCCAGAGGTAGTCCCCAGAAAAGCTATAAGCCCAATCGTCAGATGGACTGAGATTAAAACTTGATGTTGAGGTGTCGTTGTGATAATGATCCTTTCCCACGTTAAGCTCGTCACCACCACAATTTATAAACAAGGAATTATCTGCAAGTAAACTTATTTTCAGTACAAACATAATCGTTAGTCATAACAAACTCAACCGGCATAATTAGAACGTAAAAATTCCCTATATATGTTAAATTATTAATTCACTTAAAGAAGATTCTAGAGATCAATTCTAGAAAATACTACAAACTACAAGTTAGTGCTAAGCTAAGTTATGAAAGTTCTAGAGAAATCAAACAAAGGAATGTTCTAGGAAAGAATCATTACTTGTCCATAATTCAAAGAACTATAGAACTTTCAAGTGTATTGGCAAAATTTCCTGCAAGGTCTATGGCTGGAAAGTTAATCTAGATTTTTCCTTTTAGGTTAGTTAAAAGACTATAAATAGCCATGCAACCATTATTTGTAAAGCAAGCCATAAAACTATGCTAAGTTTAAAGCCTTTGTCCTAAAACTTTCCTCCTTGTATTGTATCTTCTATCAACAAAGTTTTTGCTTTGTGTATCCCATATTTTCAACTATTTTCAGACTATATATGAAATCCTTTTTTTACCAAACTACTACAACTAAAAACCTTAACTATCAAAATACCTTCATTTCAATTTCTAATCACTAAAACCTTTAAACTACCTCTCAAACTTCCATCATCTTCTAACAATATATCTATATGTTTATCTATCTATTTATCTATACATTTATGAGTATTTAAGCAGTATTTCATTACTATCTCGAGACATAAAAATTAAGATTAAGATAGTGGAAATAGAAATGATAGGTCTCCATGTACTTTATATTTTTAAAATATAAAAATTCACTCTAAAATTATCTAAAAACAACTCACCAATTTTGTTTTTATGTCTTCTATGTCTATTCCTTCTATCTAAAACACTATAACCAAATGCAATTTTAACATTCTTTCTTGGCAGTCCTATTCATACTCTTTTCAAGGACTAATTTAGGTAAGGAATTGAACCACTGGCCTTTAGTGGTAGTGACCCCTTCCCACTGGCAAGGAGGCCACCGTTTTCAAACGACCTTTTTTTTTTATATATATATATAGAGTTTGGGCATACAACTGTCCGTTGGGGTCATAGTAGCCTATCAACTAGCCAATCCAATCTCTGTCATGGTAATTCAAGTCTCTTTCTCCATAAACCACTAATTGCTATGGCTAAACTCTTTGACTATCTGGCTATGTACTGCTGGGTTCTTTAAAAAAAAAAAAAATCTAATTCCAATTGGATACGCAGAATATGCCGTTACTTAATTTAGCTTTCAAAGAATGAACATACGCTTTCGATAGCATTTTTCCGTCTTCATGTTATCAACAAATGACCTAAGAAACACGAAAGTTAATTTGTTAGAATACTTCAGGATCAATCTTCTTGAAAAAATGATGATACCACACATACCTAGTCGGGAGTCTGGAAAAGCACCAACATCATGAAATCAGATTAAAAAAAATCAGTGAGAAACTTTCAGAAGTGATCTAGAAGTCAATAAAATTGTCAGGTATATGATGCAAAATAGATACGAGTTTTGTCCAGTCCCTTACATGTTTACAGATGCCAATCCAGAGCATTTTTCATTTGTACATTTCACATTGAAGTTATTATATGAGAGATCTCTGCCGTATAACAAATAATAAAAATGATCTTAGAGAGAATAATATAAAATTATTTTTGAATTGAGATAATTTTTTAATGTTATATTAAAATTCTAGTATTCAAAACAGTTATGATTTAAAATCTTACATAACAACTTATATTTAAAAATAGCAAAATGCTTAGGCATGGAAGAAAAATAGATGAGTGATTTTCTCCTCACCTACTATGTGTTAACTATGTGTTAGAGAGAATATAAATTAGTTCATGAAACCTCATCTATTAATTTAAACTTTTAGGTTAAATTGATTGGTATCAGAGTCTTGATGGCCAAGTAGTCACAATTAGTATTAGCCTATGCAAGTTTCTAATCTAAAGAACTTTCACTTAAAATGATGTATTAGAAAATGATATAAATAATATTCTAAGTTCTCATCTAACATTTTAAATTATTAGATTGAAATGAATCTTCAACACAAAATAGACAAGGACAAATTACATTGTACAAAGCAGACATTGCTAATGCGCTCTAGCAAACTTTAAAAAGGATATTACATCAAAATTGATAGATGATGAATTGTGGGTTTCACGTGTTTTAAGAAGGGGTTAAGCATGAATAAATTTATTTTAATATCTGTGCATGAAAGTTTTGTATGAATATAGTTTTCCAATTATTGTTAAGTTTACATTGATTTTCTATGATTCCAAAGTTCTTCTACATAAACAAACTATGGAAATTCAAGAAGGCTACGGGTGACTGATCAATCAAATGAAATAAATTTTTTTTGACGTTATTGAATCATATTTCCATAACTTAAGTAGACAATTGAAAATAAGCTTGCAGAATTGGATGCTAAAATCTACGATCTTACGCTTTAGGATAGGAAGATGGCTTCGGCTTCTTAGTGATCCAGGAAGGAAGCTTAGTAAGTTCGTTGCTTGTTAAAAATCTAAGCAGGAAACACCAACCCATCAGAAACACTGGCTGGCGAGCTGGTTATGTTAGATATAAGAAGAAATTAAACACATACAACTTATTCAGTTTCTGAAATGATTCTGGAACTCCACCACTTAAGTTGTTGAAGCTCAGATCACTGCAAGACAAAGCAAAAACGCATCAAATCTCGGTTCGATACTAATCAACATTGATAACTTGAGATGGAATTTTATGTTGAAGTTTTGATGCCCACAGACTAAAACAACTCAACAATATTATGAAGAAGGTAAACGTACGTACAGGTATGATAATTCAGGCCACTTGCCAATGTATTCGGGTATTGAACCATTAATTTTGCAATTTCTCAGAACTCTGCAGAAATAATTGAAGAAGTAAAGGAATCTATATTGTTAGTTAACAACTTAAATTTGCTAGATAATTTTAGTTTCTAAAATATATTTTTCGGTTCATGGAAGGATCTAATGGTTCTTGAGCGATACAAAAAGAGGTAGATCTCTCACTTTTTAAATCTCATCCCTCCTTTTTCAGGACTTGAACTTCTGGTCTACTGGCGGAAATCTCAAACTTAACAGCTGAACTATACCTTCGTGGACAAATCTAATAAGAATCGCTAAGGTAAAACTTTTGGCTCCAATGAAGAAAAACGAATACTCACAAGTAAATCAAACTTTCAGGTATTACTTCACGTTTTGGGAAAGATATTCCAGGATTACTTACGTCACTGACCAACCTGGAATAATTTAACAATACTTTAGAATTCTTTACTAAGAAAACAGCATGTTTCATTTGTATCTGAACATGTAAAAAAAAAACAAAATGGATGGCATCACAGCACTGCACGTACAATCTCTGTAATTTTGGCAGACTAAAAGTTTCTGCAGGCAGAGTCCCTTCAAAATTATTTCCTATAAGAATCCTGACAAGTACACAATGGACCGGTCAGCTAAATTCACCAAATTGTTTTGCGTTGTAAATTTAATAGACTATAACATTTAGCTTTGCTATCATTTGCAGAAATATATATTTATATATATACAAGTCAAAGAAGACTTACAGTTTAGTGAGGTTGACCCAATTTCCAATATAACTAGGCATCTGACCAGACAAATAGTTTCCACCTACTGCACTGCTTTGGCCCAAACCGTAAAATAAAATAATTAAAATAGCAATAGAAAAAATTTAAAGAAGGAAAACTCACAAGGTTTCCAGATGGATAAGTTTGTCAAAAGTCTCAGGGATCCTCCCAGTAAATTTGTTTGCTGTCAAGTAGCTGGAAAAAATTAAAGCTGTTAGGTCAAGGCCAAAATAAGACAAAGTATTATAATTAATCTCTTGTTATTTTTTTTGTTGAAATTGGTTCAGCCCTACATTTTGTTGTCAAATGTCAAACAATTATGGAACTAGTGTTAGTAATTAGTATAAAATAAGGTAGAGGAGTCGTATGATCAGATAGAAGTTGAGGGGCTCCTCTTTCTTCTCTTGGGATATTTTTAAACCCCAAATTTTCAAAGGAGAGTTTGAATATGTGATCTCCTTGATTGTGCAAGGCTCACTGCTACAGGGCCAGGGCCAGAAACCTGTAAGTAATTAATTAATTGGTAGGAGATAAAAATGAGTGTAGTTGTTGGTATAATTAGAGGTGAGTTGTTGGTATAATTAATAGAGTTCTTGGCATAGTTGATGAAGTATGAGTGGAAATGAGTTGTTGGCATAATTTGTGGTATAATTGGTGCCATGATTGATGGCTATTGTCCCCTCACTCATGCCTATAAATAAGTAATACCTCCAAACTTATTATATACACCAAGATAGAGAGAAGAAGATGAGAGTGAAAAGAAAGTAATCCTATAAAATTACGAGGTATTTGTGAGATAGTAAATAAGGTGTTTTTTTCTAGTAATAGAGAGATTCTTAGTTGTTCTTCTATTATTTGAGAAAGATTGTAATTCTCACATTACTTAGTAAAATCCTTTTATACTTGCATGTGAACATAGCCTAATTAGGTAAACCATGTAGATTCTTATATGTTTTATTTCTTATTTTATTCTATTTCTTATCTTTTATCTTGTCAGGTTTACATGTCAATATCCTAATAGAGGAGTTGTATGATCAGATAGAGAAGTTGAGAGGCTTCTCTTTCTTCTCTTGGGATATTTAAACTCTAAATTTTCAAAGGAGAGTTTGAATATGTGATCTCCTTGAATGTGCAAGGCTCACTGCTACAAGGCCAGAAACCTGTAGGTAATCCTTCCTCATCTAGTATTTAATCAAGGGTTCATGAGTTCGACTTCCCCGTGATTATGAACAAAAACATAAAGAAAAAGAAATTTACAGGTGTTGAAGATTGACCAAATTCCCAAGCTCCTCCGGAAGTTCGCCGTCAAGATTATTGTCATCCAGATTCCTTTTTTCTCCAAGTAAACAGAAAAAAACGTGGATTATTCATAGTACACTTGAAAGTGAAACTAAAAAAGTGGTGAGTCTACTTTTCTTACAAAAACTGAAGAACAGACAGTTCTCCTAATTCAACGGGAATATGTCCTGATAACGAATTACTGTAAAGATCCCTGCAAATCGAATGATATATCGTGTAAGAGAAATTAATAGGAAATCATGTAGAATGAAAAAAAGCAGTGAAGATCAGAATTATCCTTACAGAATATTTAGGGAAGATAGCGTGCCCAAAGCTTCAGGTATAGTACCATTGAGGAAGTTTAGGCGGAGAATGCTGTGACAGGAAGATGAACAGATATTAACGCACATTGTTTAATCCCGTCACTCTGATCTATTCTTTAATTGTTCTATCATGAGATTTACTTTTTGCTTTTCTGTCAACTAAGAAACACATATCAAACCAAATTTCCCTTTTTCTTTATTATCTGAACATACAGGCAGGAAAACTTCATGCAACTTTTAAGAACCCAATCTTCATCCGATGGGTTGCACAATTGAAGGAGAATGGAATTTTGTTTCAAAAACTTCCTGGCAGTTTGGGCGCTCATTCAACTAGGATGTTAAAATCCTAGCCCCTCTCAACACCAGATCCTTCTCTTCCCCATGTGTAGGCAAAAAGTAAAGATCATAGTTATTAAACCTGGTTTGACCCAACATATCAACCTAGGATTAGAATGACCCGGGGCTTCACAGAATTTGTTTCATTCAAAACTTGGGCTTGCAATTGACCCAAGAAAAATTGTTCGACCTATTGGGTTAACTCGAAACTTGGGTGACCCAACAAAACACAATAGAGACCTAGTTTTTTTTTTTCAAATGTATTTTTTCCCCTAGCTAGGACCTTCTTTTTTCATTTGATTACTAATCTATATTAAAATTCACTATATAAATACTAGAAGAATGTTTTATTTTTTTAATGTGAGATATGAAGCCCATTAATATATATGCTCTATGTTTACAAGAAAAAAAATTATGTTTTTAATATAAGATAAAAAAAACCTTTTTCGATTTAAATATTTCAACTTAAAAGGATAAGATAATATTTTTTAAATATGGAATAAAAAAACCTTTTGAAATAATCTTTTGCCTTATTCACATAGATTTTTTTTAATTTTTTTATATCAAATATTAAAAACTCAAATATTTTTTTTATAATTTTCTTGGGTAAACCCGTGTGACCTGATACCGAGCCCTTTAGCCAAGTCAACCCTTAAGCTAGATCTAATAACTATAGTAAAGATAATAAAGAAACACAAAACATAGATATTTGATGAGTGAAAAGGGTTGCAAATGTGAACATCTAAATTCACAACTTTATTCTCTCTAAAAATAATATTGATAAAGTTTGCCTCCTAAAAAAGTTTACAAAACCTTAAATAGGTCTAAAATTCTACCTCAACTAGAAAACAAATAAAAATCTAAAAATACAAAGAAAATAACTATAAAACCCAAAATAAACTAAGGAATAAAAAAAAGAAAGGAAAATACCAAGTTAGGGCCCTGGAGCGAGATTTTTTATATCTAAAAATTTGATGGTTCTTGTAGCAATATAGAGCTACAATTGGAAAAACAACCTTAAAAAACTCCTATTAAATTTAAACTCAATCCAACGATCGAATAAAAAATTATGGCCTTTTGAAATCATCATTCTAGTCTAAAGTGATCAAATTTGCTCTTGAGTCTCAACATGTTTCACTGATCCATAAAAATACTTACTAGGCCATCTACATAATTTGTTTGGGGTAGCTCATTATTTAGTTATGATAAATCCACACTTGATTGCTTAGAATTACTAGTTTTCTCAACCCCGACTACATTGTCCTTTAAAAATGCATATATCTTCCAAATATATACATGTAAACATGGTTAACAAGAAAAAGGTATTAAGATCCAATGGCTAAATAAGATACAAGAAAAGAAGAGGAGAAATATGTGGCATGAAATTCCAAGTAGAAAAAAAAAAGGAAAAAATGAAACACGATAGACACATCAGAGCTCTTATTATATAAACCGCAACACCATTACAAAGATTTCAATGAGATTAATCTATAGTATTAACAAATGTCATTATATGAGGTGACAATGAGCCACATGTGTCTTTCAAAAATGATAGGTAGCTCATTAGCAATGCACTTGCCAGGAAAAAACTCTACTAATTAGCCAAAGTTTATACCCATTTAGGTTTGACCTAAAAGGCTAGACTTTTTAGCCATTAGCGTCAAGCCCAAAAGCCTAGACTCCGTAAGCATTAAAGCTAGGCCCAAACATTTAGTAATCCTAATTGTTTGGGCCTCACTTCATTGACTAAGTTTTTTTCTTCTTTCTCTTTCTCTCACATTTATCATCACCAACTTCTCTACTAATGGTACAACAAGCACCACCACTAATGATAAGCATCAATTTCTTCACCAATGACACCCTAGTTATTCTCCACTCTTCACAAAGTAAAACAAACATGTAAAGTTTCAAGAGACCAATATTGGTCGAGAACATATTGCATACACAAACTTAACTATACATAGACACACAAAATTATTGTCACACCATCTCTCTTTACACACACACACTCCTTTTACGTGTCGTGATGTGCCTAGTTTTGAATGTCTTTTATAGGTTTATGGCATCACAATCTAGTGATTTTTTGTATCTATTATCATCATGTTTTGCATATTTTTGTTTGTATTCACGTTTAATAGATGTTGTTATGCTTTTGCTTACACACATGTGCACACTCTTTTTACATTCATTAACATAAGCATCAAAGGGTTGCCTATACCAATAAAGGACTTGTTTGGATGGAATGAATACCAATTACCAATCTAGGATGCATGATATAACCAAGCTTAACAAGTGATTATGAGAAATCAAGTGTGGATTTGTAGATGATGATCTACAGTTTACATAGATAACCTAGTAGATATATTTATGTATTGGGACTAGTCTAGACCCAAGAGGAAGTTTGGTCACTTTAAACCAAAATGATGGCTTAAAAATATCATTAACTGTTGGATTAGATTTAAATTTTTAATGAGTTTCTAAAAAGTATTTTCCTTGTAGTAGTCCTATAGCGCTATTCAGACTATTAGATCTTGAGATATAAAAAACCTCATCCCAAAGCCGGGCAATTTTGTTATTTTTCTTGTTTTTCTCAGATTTCCTGCTTTATTTTGCATTTTATGGTTATTTTCTTTGTATTTTTATTTTATTTCTAATTGAGATAGAATTTATATTCTATTTAAAATTTTGTTAACCTCCTGTAGAAACAAACTTTATTAGTCATTATTATTTTTAAAGAGAATAAAGCTGTAAATTTAGAGTTCATATTTAAAACCCTTTTCGCTCGTCAAATTTATATGTTTCGTATTTGTTTGTTGTGTTCAACTATGTCAAATCCGGACTTGATCACTCCAAGATGAACTTTTGACAACAACAAATAAAAAAACTCTCTGTCCCAAAGTATTTGTGCATGGGACAAGGAGCAAGGACCTGATTGTAATGCTCGGAGACGCAGTTTCAACCCTCGTACCCTTGTCAGCGCAAAGAGGGTAATGAATTACGGAAGATAAACGGGTGAGAAAGAATATTCCAATCTAGAATGCGAGGAATATAGTTGTAGAAAGAGAGAGGTTTATAGGTCTATACCACTTGTTTTGAGTTTTGAATTTTTGGACATTAGAAAGCATGCATGAACAAGTACGCAAAGATTATAGTTGGACTTTTAATTTTAAACATTTTAATTTTATGATAAATTTAATTATCATAAACTATTTTTTGTTAAATAATTGATTTCTCTGACCCATTATTTAGCCATGACCGCACATGGCGGTCACGTGGAGCTTTAAAACGTATCCCACTTAACTAAATCTGTAAGGTAAAACAGGCTTATTGATTGATTGACATATGTTCATGACAGTGAAAAAAGGCTTCTGAAAAAAGAAAAAAAATACCATAAACGAAAGAAAGTAAAGATAACACAAAAAAAAGGGAAAAAAAAAGTAGTAGAAGATGTTCAGCTATGGCCCAGAATTCTTAATCATCATGTTTTCAAGGAGAAAGACTTACATGATGTACAAGTATTGACAATCACTTATGCTGTCTGGTATAGGTCCAGTCAATTTATTCCTTGAAAGATCCCTGATTTTTAACACATTTTCCGAATGTAAGATGCGTAAATTTATGTAACCAAGACCAGAGGTACTAAACAAGAGGTAACATATATACAATTATGATTATAATTGACTTACAAATAGCGCAGCGATTGTAAACCTGACAGATTCAAAGGGATGGTACCATCAAGATTGTTGTCTGCAAGATTGCTGTTCAGGTGAAATTTCCACACCAGAAGAAAACGACTCTCAGTTAATTCCAATGGATACAATCATATGTCTATTGGCACAGCTTTTCTACATTAAATGAAAAATCCTCCCATTATAATCACTAGATAAACTAGTATATTTGTACCAACGGTGTCATCTCCTCGTACTTCATAACTGCTAGCGATTTCTTATTATCCATCTTGACTGGCAAGACCAGTTAGCGAAGGCTCGTATTGATGGAGCAAAATTTTACATTTTTTTTCAAGAAAGAATATTTGTTTTTTGGCAAGTGAATTCATGTTATCTAGAGAGGGCCAGAGACAAAAGAAAGATAGTTAATCTTCCAAATCAAAGAATAGGATACAGCTCCTTTGAAACAAACTAGTGAATTGCGTATGAACTAGCAAAAAACAACTACCAGTAGAAATGGACAAGGGAGAGGTTCAGTTTAGACAATTCTTCATTCGAACATATTATTGGCAATCCAGAAATTTGAGGAACATTAACTTAGAGTTGAAGCCGCAATCAAATCGCATCCAATTAAGCAAGAAACTCATAAGTCTAAAACAAACGTGATAAAAGAGACAAACTCGGCGAAAAAGGTTAATGCAGTTTGAAACGGAGAAAATTAATTAAACCCAAATTCAACTGGAAACAAAAGTATGTAAGACTTACAGAATTCTCAGACTCTGCAACGTTGTCAGGCTAGGAGGTATAGACCCAGTTAAGAAATTGCTTGAAAGGTCCCTGATTTTTGCACAAAGTCATTGTACCATTAGAAATAAGCAAAGCTATGCCATCATTTATACATATAGAACCGCTAATTATAGTCTTAACATGCAATTTTATGAGACTCCGTGAATTCCCTAGAGAGGAAGTAATTCCACGAGAAAGATTATTACAGGTGTTTAGCTTAACAGGCACAGCATATAATACAGTAGTCCAATATGGGAATACTGAAGAGTGAGATGGAGTGATGGTACTTACAGTACTCTCAAGTTTTTAAAGAGAGTTAATGAAGAGTGAATAAACCCATCCAACATTTTACTTGCCAGGTTTCTGAAAAAGAAATTGAAGTGATTCAGATAGAAAGGATTAATTTTAAGCAGGTTTCATGCAATCTTCATCGTTTCCGTTTCTTTAGCTCTGTACATACATTGCAGTGACCCAACAAGCTGATCGGCTTTTGGTGCTGTCACAGGAACATCGAATCTCGGCATCCATGTTGGTAGAACAAATCGGATGCGATAGGGGGGACTGCGTTGTGTTCTTGGACTGCAAACTCTTGAAAAGGAGTCGAAGAGTACGTGCTGACCAAGGTTTGAACACAAAAAAACTCTTTTTATCACATCCGACTAAGATCTTCTCATGTTCAAGATAAAAAGACTCAATGGACCTAACTATAAAGACACATATATGGGTTAGAATGACCAAGATCTGTAATTTACACAAGAAATGTTAACTAATAAAGTTAAAAGTGATGGATTGAATCATTAGACCTCAGCAACATTGCATATGCATAACATTCTCTCTTTTTTTCATACTATATAAAAAGAAATCAAAGTAATAATATTTATTAGCATTCCCATTTCCTAGCTGGTCTGGGTTAATAGGGTTTCTTCGCGCGCTCGTGTGTAAACACTAGATTCTGTTTATTATGATAGGTTTCGTTTCTTAATCAATTTATTCGTTAGAAATTCTTTGATCTTCTATCTCCATGGTTTAACCACGTCCTGCATCATTAAAGTTTTGTTGGGGCTAAATTGTGGAAAACAATTAATTAAATACATATTCAATCAAACATCTTTGAAAGAAAAAGAGATCGATTAATTTGTACCTTCAGCATCTGTCAGGGCACCAATTGTGGTGTTATCGCCATTAGCTTTAATGTTTGTAGTGCCATTATTGACTTTAGCCCCGTTGCCAAGTTGCCAGAGAAGAAGAAAGTTGAAGAAGAGAAGTCTAATAACTAGTACTACTGACAATTCAGAATCCATTTGTTTTGATTCAACTCCACCTCACTAATGTGCTTTGCCCCGATTTCATATCCTTAGTGTGCCTCTATATAAACACAGTTAAAAAAACATATCTGAACAGGAAAAAAAGCCACCTCACTCCATGTGTAAAATGCCCCCTTTTCCCCATCATTGGAAGCCATCAGTTGGACTCGTGGATACTGTTTCAGCTAAAAGTCGCGTTGAGCAAGCCATCCGTCTATGTAGCGGGAAAAAAAAAAGAAAAGAAAGAAAACAGAAGCTAGCTTGTGTCAGAAAACAATGGTAAACTAATCAAAAGTGAGATGCTAAACCTATATATAGCAATATAATGCTTTGTCGTCTTCAAATACTTTGTTATTTTTGTCTTCCAGAAGTAATCATCAAATGAAAGAAATGATTCCACAACGTCAAGGTGGGGAACTCAGGACTGATAAGCTACTGGATAGCAGGAAAAGAGGAAGACTTCTTTTGGAAAGTAACTAAAGTAATTGCTTCTACGTAGAGCAATGCCTTTACTTTCTTTACTCCATGTATTTCGTTCCTTTAAATTGCCCGACTCCGACAGAAATAAATCACAAAGAAGAAAGAGAAAAGGGAAATGAGAAAACAAAGAAAGAAAGAATAAAAATGATTGAAAGAAAATAAATGGAATCAGCTAATTATATTAAATACTATCTTCTATTTATTTCAATAAGATTGAGAGCAATTAAAGTCTTAAATTGAACTTGATTTATTAATTAATTAATGGTTCTGGCTAATTAAGGTGTAGTTCTCATGGCACTTGTTAATGGATTAGTTATATTAGTTGGTGATATTTATTTATTTTTATAGGAGATAATATTTGAATCTAAGAACAAATATATAATCTTGCATTAACAACTTTTTTATTTAATACATCACAAACCCACAATCTAAAATTCAAGATATTTAATAATCTTCAGATTAGAAATGTAATCTTTCAGAACAGTTTATAAGTTATTTTCAAAATAATTTTACGAATTATTGAATTTCAAAATATATGAAGAACGGTAATTTCAGAATTATTCGGAAATCCAAGTTATGTATTTATCTATGCGTCAGTTTTCATGTTGCTCTTATGGTTTTCATAATCATTGAGAATGTCCTTCATGAGCTCAAGTTTCTTGTGCATTTTCTGCGACAGATTCTTAAAACCAAATATAACATCAGCTGATCCGCTTATGATAGCTGCGACAACTTTTCTGTGAGTGTTTGAATCATGGAGTCTACCACTGCTCGTACTGTACCTGAAATATTTGTGTTATAGGATAAGCCATCTGAGTTCATAATCATAAATCAATAAATCAAAAAAAGCAGAAAATAATTACGATGACCACCTGAAGACAGATTTCTTCAGATTGCATAGCTCACTGTATTTAGTTTTTAATAATTGATTAGTTTATTAATGAAACAACTATTTAGATAATGACCGAAAAAAGCATAGTGAAATTTAAAGAAAATTAAAAAAACAATTGGAAAAAAAAATCAATTATAACATTAGAATCTAAGCTTATCTTTCCTGCCTGTATTTACCCAAAAATAAATGCCTTAAAGCACTGCTTATTGATTACACCAAAGATGAATGATTATTTGTTGGGCTTATATTTAAGAGCCTAATCAATTTTAAAACTTTTTAGAGATGAAAGAAGGAACAAAATATAAAATAATCTGAAGTAAAGGTGATATCAATTGAATAACCAACAACTTAATTACAGCTGCCTATCTGGCCGTCTCATATATATAAAGAATTGTTTTAATTTAAAAATTTAATTTGTAAGATGAGATATTAAAATATATTTTTGTTATATTATCAAAATACCATGAATTAAATCAACATTTCTGAAATTAATCATAGCGATGGATTGATGGAAAAAACTTAACCTGCACGGACAAAGACAGGTTTGTCAATTGGAGGACATTAAGCTCAATTGAATAATCAAATGGTTATTATATCATGTTTGTTTTTATATTTGAAAAGTTTTTTTTTAATAATTATTTTTTTATTTTAATTTAATTTTTTTAAGTATTTTAGATTATTTTAATACACTAATGTTAAAAATAATTTTTTTAATATTAACAACATTAAATTTGAGTTATATTGATCGATGCAACCAAAATTACTAAAAGAGTTAATTTCTTAGATTAATATCTTAAGTGATTCAATTAAAAACCCAGCCCAATTAAGGCTCAAAGACTTATGTTTTATCATGATCAACTCGCCAAAATCAGGCCTGCTGCCAAGTGAGAGCTTCTATGCTTGTAAACCGAACAATTTCTGATGACGGCAGAGAGGTCAAGTGTGGCTTGAAATGATGCAAACAGGAGAATACAAGTGAAAGAAAGGAGACGAAATATGGTAATGGGCTATCAAAAACAAAAAAGAACGAGGAACCGCAACGTCATTCAAGGTGCAGTAAGCTTGTATAAAACTTGTGGTAAGAGCAGCAATGCGAGTGATTCGATGTCTTGATGACCAAAGACTCAATAGAACTTGGAAAGCATCACACCTTTCTTAAAAGAAAAAAAGAATTGTCGAGCCAATTAATTAAAGTTTCTAATTCTTACATAGAAATGATTGATGAGAAGAAAAGAACATATAGTAGTCCAAAACACAAGCAAAGGATAATTGAAGCTTAAGCTTCACTTCAAATCTCAGATTTTTCAACGTTTTTAAGAAAATGAAATCCTCTGCAATGAGTAAAACAAGGCCTGGCGACCAGGTAGAAGTATGACAACGAAGACCCAAGAAAAGATAGCATATGGGCTAGATAAGTTTTTCCATCTGGAGAAAAGTCGGCCTGATGGACCTAATTTATGAACCCATTGAGCGTGCGTCTTTCCATTTGTTCATCGAAGAGTATGTTATACTTTCATTTAAATCCTCATAAAATTTAAGATTTAAATGTTTCCACTATTTATTCATGAAAAAAACATAATATATACTTTACATCGAAATGAATGGTTCGTGATATCTTTTTCTTTGACTGTTTAATCTTTCGTCAATTCTTCATGGGTTTTTCTTTTATATAATTTCACGATGCTTGAATACTCCAACCATTTGTGATACAACAGAGGAAGAAAATATGAAAAAAAAAATAAGAAATAATCTTACATTTGGAAGCTATCACTAGATACAAGATACTTTAGCTATCAAAGGAAGGAGCTGAAAAAAAAACTGTGGGTGGAGGATAAGAGGGCTGGTTTTGTCGTGGCAGCAGTACTCTTCTCTTTATCTTGCAAACTGTACAATAATCTTCCTGTATTTCTAAGAGCTAAAGGGAAATTGCTACACTCAGCTAAGTCCTGCTTAATTATCATCCACATTGCGTCTCTTCGCTTGCCATGAGACTTCACTTGAAAGAACCATCCATAACTATATGTTACAGTTTGCAGCTATTAAACTTCTCCATTTGTCCCAAAGACATAAGCTCCTGCAATGACATAAATTTAGCATCCCAAGTTTTGTTTTTCCTCGTGAAAAGGAAAAATCAACCTCAAAGAAATGATCGAGTTTACCTAGTGGAGGCATGAGAAGAGATAATGCAGCAATGCCAAAAACCTTAAGTGGCACCCCTGTCTTGATCATGTCTTTGATCTCAATATGCCCTGTTGTGAACCCAACAATATTTGAAGGTGTTCCAGTTGGAAGCAAGAACGAAAACTGTGCTCCGATTGCCCCGGGAACCATGAGGAGAAGTGGATGCACATGCATCGTCTTCGCAATTTGGATCAGTAGCGGAACCACAAGGGTGGTGGTTGAGTTGTTTGAAGTGAATTCAGTGATTGTGGCACTTACCAGACACACCATAGGCGCAATGGCTAAGTATGGTACCTCTTCCAAGAAGTCTAATGCCTTCGATAACACTTCAGCGAGGCCGCTAGTCTTCACTCCGTCGGCGATGGCGAAACCTGCTCCTAGCAACAACACAATGTTCCATGGTAGTTTCTTGCATTTGTTCCAGTCCATCAATTTCTCACCCCTCTGCTTCTTGTTTGGAATTATGAACAATAAGGTTGCCATCATAACCTTTATTTCATCATGTAGAAACTTATTTCAATTCATTTATTTTGGTTATAATTGACTGTAACTTAATAAAAAGTTAACCATATATAAACTACTAGACTACAAAAAATTCGAATTAATTTTTCCCAGGACTAAATTATACTCACACTAACGGTTCCATCGCCGGCAAGTCCATTGAAGAGAGCTCCCCAACCAGGAATGTCATCTGTTATACTTCTTGTCATCCATAGGACTATTAGCATCTGCGCTAACCCCATCTTTACAATATAAGGACATGCTAAACTTAATTAAAAGCATAATTATAATTAAAACCCCATCCAGTTTCCATCCAGTTTAGTAGGTCAACTTAATAGCTTATCAATTCAAAGCGATATATTTTACATTGAATTAAATTTTTTAATTTTACATAAATATCATTTTTATTTTTTATTTAAAAAAATAATTTAAAATTTATATGCTAACTTGTGAGTCAAGCTAAATAGGTAGACGCTTGGATGTTATAGCTATAATTAAAGGTTGATTGTAGTATACAATAAAATAATTATGGATTACATGGTAGTTTAAGGTATTGTTGGGGAGTACAAACCACATTTTTTTTAGTATTTTTTAACAGGATTTTAAAAATATATAAAAATATTTTAATTATTTTAAATAAAAAATATTTTAAAAACAACTTCTATTGTATATTCCATGTACTCACCCCAAAAACAGCCAATACCATCTTTTCAGCAAAAGCCATCGGACCTACACACATCACATTTAAGATTAATCACTGGCTTACAAAATTCATCAAAATAATTCTGCAATATTGAAAAAAACAAAAATCAAAATTTCGGGATCCTTACCTAACATTTCAAGCTCACTCTTAAGGTGGGCTTTGTCCAAATAAACAGAAAGGACCTGTGCTGAGCCCTTCGAGCAATACAGCAAACAAAGAATGGCCCACAAAGCAAAGAAAATCACCAAAGCTAAAGGAAACCCAAAGAAGAACCATGTGTTAAAGCTGATGGGATTTGCCTCAGGAAAATAGCTCTTCCACATGCCCACCAATATCAGATTAACGCCTGTCCCTGTCAAGGTACTCATCCCTCCTATAGCTGCAGAATATATGACCCCAAGAACCACTGCTTTGCAGAATTTGCCCACAACGTCGGATTGAATGGGACCCATTGGCAGACGCTGTAAGATACCAGTGGCTACTGGCATCATTATAACAGCCGCTGCCACGTTGTGCATCCACATGCTGACAAAAGCTGTGGTGGCACAAATTCCAAGGAGTAGCAATGGTGGATTCAATGGATCTCGACAGAACAGCATAGTTATCTGCATGGCCCACAATTGTAGTCAGAAAGTTCCTGGTGTACAGGAAGAATTCGTTTGCTTTTGAAAAGGAGCAGCAGTGGTTGATTCAACGGATCTCTACGAAAATAATAATAGAAGATTTGCAAGGTGGATGCATATGTAATCAGCAGTACAACTCAAATTCAAGCTCCAGAAGTTAAGTTTCACGTGAAGGAAAATTTCAAAAGAATCATGATTTCCAATTTTAACTTACATTTAATGCTAATCTTTTGTGAATGTTATAATGCTCAACAGCAAGAGCAAGAATGAAGCTCCCAAGAACAAGAGCAATCACATCATCCATGAAAGATCGAGCAACACTATCAGCAGAAGCAATTCCAAATAGAGGAAACAGAAAGAGAGGTGCCATGGAGGTGATGGGCATAGGCACAGCCTCAGTGAACCACCAAGAAAACATCCAAGCAAGAATAGCTAACATGTATATGCTAGTCACTGGAGCATCCAGCTTGACCAAAAGACATATAAGGGTGCACAAAAGGGGTCCTAGCAAGATGTAGAAATTGTTTGGTGTGAGGAGGGAAGTTATAAGAGATGAATTGGAACTTGGTGACCTTCGAATTGGATCATGGACTGGGAGAAGTGGTGTCTTGGGATCATCAGAGTTGAGATTAGGGGTGTGATTACCGTTCATTTTGTTGAAATGAACAAGGTGGCGATGATAATGATGATTTTGTGAGAGACTCGAGGATAGAGAAGAATGGGAAATAAAAGTGTTTCACCCTTACGGCTATTTTTATATCATCTCATGAATTTGAGATGGAGGGAAGCAGTAGACAACTTCTCTTTTTCTCTTTCGACTCTTTATTTTTATTTTTTTTATTGGATGTTGCTTCATTAATTTTTAAATAATTTGTCACAGCTCATATGATGATCATTTATGCACAACCAACGTGACTAATAAAGACATTGTGAGGGTCAAGTAATAAGGACTTGAGATTAAAGGGTTTGTTTTTTTTGTAGTTTCAAGTTCGAGTTCTTGATTGCTCATATGATGGTCATTGGAGGCTTACATGATCGTTAACTTCAAGGCCCGTGGGATTAGTCGTGGTACGCGCAAGCTGGCCCGAACACCCACGTTAATCTAAAAAAAAATAAAGACATTGCCAGATAAAAATAAGAACAAAATATTTTATTTTATTCCAGGTATCTGGTGGCTATACTGCCAACTAATGCTGCTTAATTTTGATGTGTGTCATAGATTAACTAATTAAATCCAATTTTATCTTATTACTAATCCTTATTTAGTAAGGAAAATCTAAACCTTAATTTCAATAACGTATTGGACATTATTTTAAAATTCAATCGGTTTAACTAATTAACTTAGAATTTAGCTAATTGAAAGTAGATATGATCAAGTTATATATATATTATCATAATAAAAAATTAGATTAATTTGATAACCTAATCAACACGGGGATGATGTTGAAAATAGCCATTAACATGCTAATTTTTTTTTTGATTTTTTTTGTTAAAAAACCATTATTTTATTTTTTCACACTTTTGACCCGTAACTACCTTGGGCCTTCCTTGATATTATTCTAAGAAAATACGCCACTCAAATGAAATTGAATAATCAACATTGTGATTGAGAATGTAATTAGAGGGGCTATAATTGGCACCTACAAGTCTTGTAAGTAACTCCATCCAAGGGGAAGTTTCTTGGTGAAAATGATGCCAACACAATAGCAATAGCATTATTGATATATCCTATTGAATGATGGTGTGTTTGTAATTGAATTTCAATTTTTTTTATTAAAATTTATTTTTTTAGTATTTTTAGATTGTTTTAAAATGTTAATATTAAAAATTATTTTTTAAAAAAATATTATTTTAATATATTTTTATACAAAAAAAATACTAAAAAATACAAGTAAAATAGCAATCATCCTAAACAAACCAATTGAATCCCAGGAAGAAGTTCGGTTATTTTGTATATAAAATAGCTAGCTTTCATTTTGAGAAGCCACGTGGATATCAGACAATCCACAAGTTACTCGATTACTCCATGTGGCCCTTGCCAATTTTAATAATGATGTAGAGACATAAATATGTCCAGGATGGCTTCTGAAAAAGGCTGAAGGATATGGTTGCCTGATTTCGAGTCGATAAAGATAGCTGAGTCAGATGCTATATGTGTATATTATTTCGTTCTTGCTATTTCGGAATATGACGTTTCAATACAGGTGGCAGTATGGCACCAATAAATTGTCCAGATAAGGATTAAATTGCCCAAGTAAGCCTGATTAGTCTATTGATTAAGTCGTGAGATTAATTTATATGCCTAGGAGGTAGGTCTAATATTATTAATTATCTCTGTAATTAAATGCATAGATAATTGAAATCTTCAATCATGATCTTTGTTTTTCATATTGTAATCTTGAAATCATTTAAAAAAGAAATTATAAGAAAGATTTTTGTTTGAAAATATATAAAAATTATATAATTTTTAATGTAACAAAATTGATCTAAAAATATTTTTGGAATGAATTGAAGATGTGCGATTGCTCGGTTAATATTATTCTAATGTAGCTTAGATTCTCATGTTTCTAAGTTTGATTTGTTCAATGAATGTTGATAAAAAAAATAAAATAAAACTGGTTTTTTCTTGTTCTTTGTAATTAATTAATTAATTAATTAATTATATTGACTTGACGAAAAAAAAAGAAAAAGAAAGACATTAGCAAACATTAAGCAACTCAATTTGTATTCAAATATCAGGAAAAAAAAAGAGAGAGAGAGAGATTAATTTGGAGATTTCAATTTGGAAACCATCCTCGTACGTAATCGTTGAGGTTCGTGTGTAGTTGTTACTGCCTCCCCTGCTAGTAGACAAACGAGGAACCAAAAAGTCTGGATCGCAAATGACAAAGAAGCTTAATTATAATTCGCGACTTGTCAGAACAGCATGGCTCTCAACCAAGTGACCATCCAATAACAAAAATTAAATTCTGAGGTGGGAAATTGAACTAGTTGAGTTATAAATTTATATTTTAGAGGTTATTAATTTAAATTTTAAAATGATTAAAAATTTATATAATTATTAATTTTAAAATTTATAAAATTAATCAAGCTATAAATAAATTCATCCGAATATATATATGTATATATATAATTAAAAAAAAGGCCATCAATTATTGCAATTATTCAGGATCTGTGGCTCTCAGCCTGGCACGGGCACACATGGCAAGAACGTGGAAGAAAATGATAAAAGAGAAAAAGCAAGATACGTGTGTGGAGTAGGTTGTGCTGATCGAGATCGAGAGGATGGCCCACTGGATTCAATAATGTAAGATCCCCCTCTTGAAAAATTTGAGAGTGACACTCACCTCTCGCAGGGTCCATCTGTAATATTCTGCTTACCAAGGTAGCGTAACTCTAATTTTTATTCTTTATAATGTGTTTCATCTCTCCTAATTTTATGCGTCAACTAGCAATATCTCTTCACATTAATGGTGTGGACATTAAGATTATTCTAGTTCTATCAACGATATAAATGTGAGATATCAACTAGCATGTATTTATCTATGTCTTGGATGAAGACTTACCTGGTTTTTTTTGGGTTAATTTTTAACATATTCTTTTAATTTAATCATCAAATCTTTAATACTATATTAATAAAAACTATCTTAATAATAAAATCTAAAGAGTTAGACAAAACGTCATGAATGATTTTATATTAACTCTCTAACAACAAATTAAGATATTATTCATTGGAATTTTAAATATTTTCAATCTTCTTATGTTTGAAAATGGATGAGATTAATTTTCTGTCATTTGCTACAGGAATATAAACAGGAAATATTATGGGCTGGGAAAATATAAGGCATTTAAATACTTTCAAAGTTCATGGATCATGTTCAACTCAAACAAAACAAGTAAAGAAAAAAAATTCAAAAGGTACAAACACTAAATCTATACATGGCTATCTTTTTTTTTTTAATGAATGACGAGAATTTTTATTACGCTGGGCTGGATCCAGCCAGCTGTATGGTCTAGGGTCGATCCATCCAGCCCGGCCCAGTTACTGGTTCAGACCAGTACCGGGTTTCGGCAGCGGGCACCCTTGAATTAATTCACGTTGCTTGGTTAATTAAATTTGCAAAACAGAGAGGGAGAGGATGGCTTCCCTGTTGCTGCGCTTGGAGACGAGGTTGGTGACGCTCGTTGCTGGGGAACTGGGGTTCCTCCTAATGCTTTCTCCACTCTGTTTCTTCTTCTTTTGTCTTCATGTTGTTCTCTCTCTCTCTCTCTCTCTCTCTCGTTTGTTATCTCTGTTCTTCCGTCTCTTTTTTTCTCCTCTCCTCTCCTCTCCTTTTTCTTTTTTTCGTCCCCCTCAGCGATGGCTGCTTTGTTGGGTATTTATAGGGGACCGTGCGTGTTAGTCTTTTAACCCGCCTCTTCCTTCCTTGGAGGAGGATAAGGCTTCTCTGGGCGTTGGTGTTTGACAAGGACTCGAACTCCCGGAGTCCTGCCATTGCAGGGGTATGGGTGGTGGTGCCTTCCCCGTCTCTATGACCTGCCAATGGTGGGAACGGTCTGGGATGGTGGTGATGGCGGTCGTGGAGACCGATCATTGCACGTACGGGTGGTCTGACCGGCAAAATTAACTTTTAATTTGTGCTGTTTAGATCCAAATCTCATTTATTTGATGGATTTATTTTGATCAAAAATTGAGTTATAACAATGTTCATAACGAAATATGTGATAGAAAAATTTTCAAGAACAGTCACAACACAACTAGAAGGCGAAATGTGAATTTTTTTTTAAACAATTATATTGTCCATATATAGGTACTGGTTACACATACAAAAATTTAGTATGATGAATTAAATATAGTCCAGCTTTATTTACAGGAAACAGGAAGTAAAGCCCCCAAGTTGGACTCCCTATACAAACTACAAAAAGCGAAGGCTAAAATTGACAAAATCTATATTGACAAGCTCATGACCTTATGTATGTTTACAGAAAGTTTCAGTACAATACTATTCTACATACCTTCTGACGATAGTTGAAGTTTGCATGAGAATTGTTGCTTCTAAGGAGGGGAAGAAATTTATGCTCTCTTTTTGGAAGATTAACAACCATGAAATATACGTATATGCGTGTATTTGATAGTGCTAGCTGATCAACATTGATGAATTTAGATTGAAATAAGAAAAAGGTCTTTTATTTATTTATTTATTTTTTTCGGGTTCAAGAATAAGCTTTAGTTAATTTGGTAAAGCGATACAACTTGTATTTTTAAAAATTTTAAATTTTATTTATATTTTAAATTAATTTTTTTAGTGTTTTAAAATATCATTTTGATATGTAAATATCAAAAATAATTTTTAATAAATAAATAAATATTATTTTAATGTAATTCTGAATAAAAAATATTTTAAAAAATAACCATAATCACATTCCCAAATATACCTAAAAAGTTTAATTTTAAACAAGAAAAAGTCTTTTATTCTTTCTTTGTTTTTTTCCTGTTCAAGAATAAGCTTTTATTTCAGCTGTAAGAATTTATAGTCGTGAATTGCATCTTTAAAGAACAGGAAGCTTACCGAAGTTTTAACTTGTGATGAAAGTAAAATATTTATTCCATTTTTTCTTATAAATAACAACCTATGATTTCAGTGCTTTGAATAAAACACAATTTGCTGGCACAGCAATTGAAGCAAAACTCAGGTTGTTCGTCGAGTCCTCGAGCATTATTCTTCAGGTACGTTCAGATAGGAGTGAATGTGTCTATCTTCTATTTCTTTTATTTTATATTTGTACTTGTCAAAGGAGAAGCACTAAATGCATATAGGATTTTCTTGAATCCTAGTAAATATATTATGAATTACTTTTCATATATAATTAATGCTTTTGTGGTTTCAGGGTGTTTTTCATGGTTAAATTGTTAAAAAAAGGTAATATGTTAAAAAATTAATTCAATTCAAAATCTTAAACTATTATATATATATATATATGATATTTCAAGATATAATTTATATTATTTTTTAATATTTTTTGTCAAGAAAAAGCTCTTTACACTCAAAACTTATATAAATTCATGCTACCTTATAAAATCGTAAGATATAATTTATATTATTATCTAATATAATAATGATTGTTTTCATAAGATTTTTAGCTTTTATTTTATTATTTGAATTTATTTAATGTTTTTTTAATCTCAACTCAAAAATTTATGTTGTTAAATGAAATTCTAAAATATAATTTATATTATTCTTTAAAATATTAAGGATCATAAATAATTAATTGATTTAGTTGTATTCTTATAGCATTTTTATTACATAATTTTTAATGCTTTATTTTGTATTAGAAATGTTGTTATGTAAGTAAGTTTTCTATTAATTCATCTGATTTCTATATTTATTTATCTCATGTTCTTATTAGCAATAACAATTGCTTAATATATCTCTCGTATTCGTAAATAAATAACTAACAATCCAGCCCTAAACTTGACCAATATCTTATCAGCTTTTATTATTTATACTTCATTAATATATAATCAATAGTAGAATTAATAGCCATCCCACATTTTTTTACTTGTTATTTTAATATTCCACTTAATAAATACTATTATTATTTATTTATACAAAATTATCAGATTAAAAATATTGATATAAGTTCATGAGAAAAATAAATAAATACATTTAGAGAAGTTATCTTTTTATTTATAATACTTGTATGTGGTATACATTTTTATCAAGTTTAGTGTACATTATTTTGACTTTACTTTTTGAAATTAATTCGTGATTGTTTCGTTACCTAGAAAGAAAAATCTAAACTCTAACCAATATATATATATATCAATTTTGAATAGCTAGCACTGTTATATATATATATATAACAGTGCTAGCTATTCAAAATTGATGATGTTAGCTTGGGACAAGAAAAGTAAATAATTATGTGGTAGGTGCTCAATTTCTTACACTTTTCTTGAAGTTTGGGGTTGAGTTTTTTTCCTGTTCAAGAATAAGCTTTGCTTTTAGTTGTAAGTATTTATGTTCATGACGTGCAGCTTGCTATAACAGCTAGCTTACCTGAATTTTAACTTGTGATTAAAGTATTATTCTGTTTTTTCTTATCAATAACTACTTACGATTTAAGTGCTAAAATATATGTATACAAATTCATAATGTCACACGATTACTGTAAATAAAACACAATTTGGTGGCACAGGAATTGCAGCAAAACTCAAATTGCTTGCCGAGTCCTCAAGCATTTTTTTTTTTTAGATTAATGTGGGTGTCCGGGCCAGCTTTCGCGCACCACAACTAATCCCACAGGCCCTGAAGTTAATGACCATATAAGCCTCCAGTGGCCATCATATGAGCAACCAAGGACTCGAACCTGAGACCACATAGAGAGCAAACCCCTTGATCCCAAGTCCTTACCATTTGGCCACCACCTAGATGGTTGAGTCCTCGAGCATTATTCTTCAGGCACGTTGAGGTGTGAGTTAATGTGTCTATCTTCCATTTCTTTTATTAAATATTTATTCTTTTCATAGGAGAAGAGAGCTGAAACTAAATTCATGATGGGATAATAAATGGTGGTAGAACATATAGGTAGCACGTTTTGGTAATTAATCCTGATAATTTGATTTGTTGAGCATAATTGAGATTTGAGGGAGCTCAGGAAGGAATTTTGTGGGTGATTCATGTTTTAAATTTATGCTGGTTTTTTTTTTCTGAATTACTTGAATTATAATCACCGTGTAAATTACTAGCATTTTCTTTGATGTGCCTTTAGTTGTGCTGAATATGCCTCTTTTTTTTTGGTTGTGGGCACCTGGTCTAATTGAAGGAAATCAAACATGGGCATTCATAAGGTGTCTGAAACTGTTGAAAGACTATGGAACGGATGGGAGCTTCGCATGGTGATGTTGCTTAGTCTCTTTCTTCAAATTTTTCTTATAATCTTTGGGCGTAGACGAAAGTATACAGCAGGATTCTGGCTCGGAATTCTTGTTTGGTTAGCATACTTGTCAGCAGATTGGGTAGCAACATTTTCATTGGGTATCTTGGCTCAAAAGCTTGGAGATTCAGAAACGAATTGTATAAATTCAAATCGAGGATTGATCCCTGCATTTTGGGCACCGGTCCTCCTTGTGCACCTCGGTGGCCCGGACACTATCACCGCATATTCAATGGAAGACAACGAATTGTGGTTAAGACATCTGTTGGTGCTAGGAAGCCAAGTTGCTGTGGCTTTTTATGCCTTTTGGAGGTCATGGTGGAGTAAGGATCCTCTGTTATTTGTAGCCATTCCCATCTTTGTTGCTGGAATTATTAAATATGGAGAAAGGAATTGGGTTCTGAGGTCAGCAAGCTCGGAGCAGATCAGGAAATCTGAATATAGTGAGATGAATGAATTACGTCTCAAATTTGATGAATTTTCAAACTCCGAGTTGTTTGGAATGACTGCTGAACGACTGACTGAAAGACTAGGCTTGAGAGACATAATACCTGAGGCTAAATTTCTCCACGAGGCAAAATTGTTTTTTCAGATGTTCAGAGTACTATTTGCAGATCTTGTTCTTGCCGATTCTAATCATTTGGCTACTCATATTATCCTAAGAGACAAGAAAGCAACGGAAGCCTTCAAATTAATTGAAGTTGAGATGGGATTTATGTACGATGTGCTTTATTCGAAGGTGACGAGGGTTTGTTCGTCACGCATCATTTTTCGTGCTATCAGCTTCTTATGTTTTGTTTCTGCACTACTTGCCTTCTCACTAGGTATGTTCAGAAACAAACATGCCTATTTAACAACTGAAATAACCATATCATACTTCTTGTTGGTCGGAGCCATCATTATTGAGATTTATTCAGTAGTTTTGCTTCTTTTCTCTGACTGGGCAATGCTCTGGCTTAGTGGGCAAAAGAAGCCATTTTTCAATTCTGTGTATCAAACTATTTCACGATTCCTGTCATTTCTCCACAATGACAAGAGGTGGGCAAGATCAATGGCACAACACAACCTGATAAAATCTCAGTTAAGTGAAAACTACTTGACCAGCATTTCTCTTAAGAAGTTGCTTGGGAAAAGCCGCATTTTTAGTTGGGAGGATATCAGTGCTGATATGAAACATTTGATCTTCCAACATCTCCTAGATAAACGTACAAGATATAGTTATCGGATGCGCTATCATGATCCAGGAAAGAATGATTTACATGAGATATTATCAGAGAGAGGTGATCAGGTGATCGGAAGAGAGGGATGCCTTGAAAAAATTGGTGGGAGTGTGAAATCTCCAGATTTTAATGACAGCCTCCTTACGTGGCACATTGCTACCGATATTTGTTACCATGATGATGTCCGAAAAAATGGTCATCCAAACACCAAAATGAGCATATCGTTTTCCAATTACATGGTGTATCTTCTGCGTGATTGCCCCTTTTTGCTACCTAGAGGGATCGGTAAAGAAAGGTACACCCAAACCTGCAGCGACGTCAACCAGCATTCTGAATTATTGCGCAATATCATCTCTGGTCGAAATAATTCATGGGATTCCTATGATACTATTCTGCAACTTGAAGATAGCTCGGGTAAAGTGTCGGTGCTGTGCTCTGGTTTCAAGCTTGCCAAGTCATTGCAGTCACTTGAGACACAGGATGGTTGGGAAAATAAACGAAAGTGGGAGATGATAAGCACGGTTTGGGTAGAAATGTTAACGTACGCTGCAAGTCATTGTGGATGGAAAGAGCATGCTCAAGCACTAACACGAGGTGGGGAGTTACTCACTCATGTTTGCCTTCTCATGGCTCATCTTGGCTTAAGTGAGCAATGCTTGACCAATTGATGCTGCCTCCATATGTACCCGGAAAGTCCATTGAATGATCTTGTTTTAACTTGCAGTCATTTTTATTTTCCTCCGTCTTTGACTTCTGGACTAGAATAAGTTTGGAGTTCTTATTTTAATTATCAGGATGTTATTTGGTTTTGAGTGTGCAAGTGTGACTTTGTTTTCTCTTAATAATGTTGTTTAATAATTAATTTTAATATATATTTTGGAGTGATATATATATATATATAAAATAATAATATAAATTATATTTTTAAGTCTCACATGACAACTTAAACTATTGGGTGAATTTTTTTAATATGGTATTAAAATTATGATGATCAAACAGTCACGAAATTAAATCTTATTATTCTTATTCTCTTTTCCAATTAAAATTTAATTATTAGCATAAAATAGTATGGATTTAGACAAATTTCAAATCTAAATTCTTTTTCTTAAAAGAATATGTTAGAAAATATTCTTACTTGTCATGCCTCCTCCTTTAAATAGAAAAACAACTATTTAATTATCTTATTTAAGATAATTTCCTGTAACTATACATTCATAACTATACATTCATTCTCTTTAAGGTAATTATCCACTTATCTCAGGTAATTATCCACTTATTTCATGTTTTAATGATCTTGATCTTATATCATGTAGATTCTTTATATCTTCCATTTAATATCCACATTCAAGTTTAGTCTGCAATCAAGTTTGGTATGTTCTTCTTGGTCTAAGCTTCATAATTTTTTAGTCAATTTTGGTGTATATGTAACAATCCTTACTATTAATGCTCTTGCACGTATAATAAATCATTATGAAAGAACAACATAACCTCTCTCTTGTAACTTGTATGTAATCATCATTCTACAGGAGTTCAATATCAAAGTTCTGTGTTTGTGATATTATTTTGAGAAATTATGCCAAAGTAAGGTATATAGATAACCCAAATTTTCAGGAAACAGGACTTGTAAAACAGCTCAGTTGACTGCAAATTGTAATTAAACAACATACTTCTTGTTTGATGTAGGTTCTATGTGCCTCAATTAAAATAATATTACAAACTTAAAATTTGAATTTTAAATTAATTGATTTAAACTCTAAATTTAATTATAGATCTACTCATGTAATTTTAAATTTATATTACAAAGTTATATAGGTATCAATATGATCAAATCTATTTCTACACAAATAATAGTTCAAATTCATAGAGTGATTCATACTCTAATTATATTCATGAATTAAAACCCCTAGATAATATATATTTTTAATATTTCTGGTTTATAAAATTGATACTAATTATAAAAAAAAATGCAAGCATACTTGATTATCACCTATAGAATTATTGTCTAGTGTTCTATCACCTACAAAGTTATTGTCTATATAATTATTGCCTATAAGCTATCACTTACTTTTATCAACCTACAATTACATGCCTACTTGATAAATAAATTTTGAAGATCCTGTGAACTTGATAAAACTGTAGTGCAATTATTGTTTTGTTGAATATAAGTTCTTAATTGTCTTGCCTCTTTTAAATAGAAAAGTTCAAAATAACTTCTAATAACTATTCAATCACGTTATTTAAGATAACTAACCACTTATTTCTTGTTTTAAGGATCTTGATCTTATATCATGTAGACTACTTATACCTTCCATTCACAATCCATATTCAAGTCTCATCTACAATCAAGTTTGGCATGTTCGTCTTGATCTAAACTTTATAATTTTTTGATCAATTTTAGTGTATATATAACAATCCCCACTATTAATGCTTATCTAGTTATGGTTCTTGGCTACTATTGAGAAGATATATTGGGATAAAGTCCATCAAGAGAGTGGCCAGAAAGAAAGGTACAGAAGTCTAGCAATCAAAAGTGAAATACAGAAAATTAAAGCCAGGGAACCAAGTCCCCAAGGTTTAGCTTGTGAATAAAAAAATTAATTTATTCTGTAGCAGGTGGGAAAGACCCTATTCAGAGGAATAACCCACCATTCATATGTACGTGCCATAAACATTTCATAAAGTTGTATATAGCTTGTGAAGACAGTAAATTATTTATTCTATTCCTTCTAAGCAGTATAAAAAACGTTTTCACATTTTCAAGCTCATAGTGTTGCACAATCTCCATAAATAAATCACTATCTCTATAAAATAATAAAACACATTTGTGGCACCAGGATTGGGAACGCAACTCAAGCTGGTTACACAGCAGCGTAGTCGGCAGAGATTTACTTCAACAAACTTTGGGGCTGCAAGTTCTGTGTGAATGTATGTTTACATGCTTTTGTTTATGCATTAACTTTTTATATTACTGTTATTTTTGGTGGATATAAATGATGCTATTTATTTAAGTACTTGAAAGGTTGGCTTGAATGAATGATTTTTTTCAAAAAAATATATGAAATGTATCAGTTTGTACCTCAACTACTTTCAAATCATTTATAGATTTCATGGATACATGAGATCCTAAACCTTACCACTGATCAGCCAGTTTATGTGGTTGAAACTTTGTCATGTTATGGCATATTATTTATGTAAAATTTGTTTGGTTCTTTATGATTTTGATACCCAGTGTGTTGAAAAATGTTCCAAAAGTTAGAAAAATGTGTTTAACTAGATGAATCCATAATCTGACTTGGTAAAATTAGGCTTGAGACAACATTCTTTTTTTATTTTTATTTTTTTTAATAAATGGTGTTGTTTTGCACCAGAGAAAAAAGAACTTTAGTTTCTAAAACAGGCAGCCACAAGCAGTTTGCTTCTTCTCCCCGTCGGCTCTTTATCCAATCTGCTTCTTCTTCTTAATCCATTTTTCTTTTTTCTTTTTTTTTTTTTGTAAAAGGCTTAAATCCTTTTTTTATTGTATTTTTATGCAAGAGTTGATACTATTTGGTTTATGGCATCTCTATACTCCATTTTTCAATTTCTGAATTAATTTACATGAGGGAATTTAAAAGTACTTAAATATGTTTTTAAAAATATAAACTCTATTTTTTATATATGTAATGAAAAAATTATAAGTTTAAAGTTTAAAAACTTTATATAGTATTTATAGTTAATGATTTTTTATTTTTTCTTATTAAAGAAAAGAGACTGAACTCGGATGCGCTTGTCAAGCCATCATCATTGAGTCTAGGTAAATTTAGGGCAATCACCACCGAAATTAAAATTTGAAAACAAAGGATTCCATGCAACCCTGAAAAATAACATTAATTTCTACCCTTTCCCAGTTCTCCCTCCAGCCTGAACCATCCTAGCCAGACCCACCAGCCATGCCACTCTCTTCCTCCACACCATCAAACCAATGCCAAAAACCATCTGGAAACACCTGCCGTCCCTTTCTTCCTCCTTTCAAACTGATAGCAAACACCTGATCTCCTCACTATTACTAGCAGGAGCACCGTAAAGAAACTGACGCCAAACCAGCCAAGAAACCACAGCTGCCCGTTTTCTCCTTCCTACTTTGAAGCCGACATCAGCGGCCCCTCAACAGACCCTATCTCCCCCCAGAAACCCAGCCCCCGATCTACTCTCCGTTGCTACCAGTAGCCCCACATAACCCTGCCTTGCCTCTCTTTTCTCCCTCACAAACAGGAGACCCGCAACATATGCGAACTTTCCCCTCATCACAAGCAGCAACCTGGAAAAAAAAACTAGATCTAGATCTGGAAAAAAAAGGGGGAAGATGAACAAAAGGAAAAAAAAATGTTAAAAAGATGTTAAGGGGCTTACTGCCGACTATATTTAGCCGAGGGCAGCCCCCACAAAGTTTTGTTCTCTCTTTAGTTTTTTCTTATTTGCTTTATAGAGAGAGGTCGGAGCTTCTCTCTCTAGAAAGCCATGTAACAGTGAGCGTGAGAGATAATATGTGTTTGTCTGTCTAGACTGTGAGACAAGGACTAACAATTCTATTTTCATATATATTAGGGGTTCGTTTTGATCAAATTGTTTGTAACTATGCTGATTTATTTTTGAAAAATGTGTTTGCTAGGGACGTGTCGTCAAAGATTGATTTAGCCCATCTGTCTCAAGATATTGTAGAACTATGGAATGAATGGCAGATTCGGTCTTTAATGTTACTCAGTCTACTTCTGCAAATCTTGCTCACCTTTGTTGGACAACGACGGAAGTATACTAATGGACGTTTGCTGGGGACTTTTCTTTGGGTAGCATACCTGTCTGCAGATTGGGTGGCAACTTTTTCGTTGGGTATCCTTGCTCGCAGCGAAGCCGACTCCGCGAATCCCAAATTAATTCCTGTGTTTTGGGCTCCAATCCTTCTTGTTCACCTCGGTGGCCCTGGAACTATTCCTGTTTATTCAATGGATCAAGCCAGCAAATTATTGATAGTTCGCCTTCTTCAGCTAGTAACCCGAGTGGGTGTGGCTTGTTATGTCTTGTTCAGGTTATGGAACAACAATGTCATCACGTCGGTATTCATTCCCATCTTTGTATCAGGAATCATCAAATATGGTGAAAGGATTTGGGTTTTGACGAGAATCCACGTATACAACAATGTGTCGCCACAATCTTTTGCGGAAGTACATCGCATCAAGATTAAAGATATATTACCCTGCTACAAGAATACAAGAAGTGAGGTCATATATCTCCATGAATCTTATATTTTATATAAAACGTTCCAGGTACTGTCCAAGAATTTTGATCTCGTCAGATTGGATAAAAAATTCACCTATGATTTGGTTTCTAAAAAGGAAGCGGAGGAAGCCTTCCACTTGATAGAAGTTGAGCTGGGATTCAAGTATGATCGGCTTTATTCTAAGGTGACAAGGATTTCCAGGTGTCGCGTCATTCTCCGCTCTACCACCTTTTTATCATCTATTTCTGCATTAGTTTCCTTCTCAATAATGACAAAGAGCAGCAGTGTCTATTCGAAAAATGATAAGATTATATCTTACGTGTTGCTAAGTGGAGTTGTGTGCCTTGAAACTTATTCCATCATTATGCATCTCTTTTCCGACTGGACTATTATTTGGCTTACCAGTACTAGTGAAAGAGCTGGTGGTGTTCCCCGTGGAATCAATTGTCTTTCTCTGTTACTAACATTTTGTAGGAAGTGCAAAAGATATTGGTCAGGATCTATGGGACAACACAACCTAATAAGTGCTCAATCAAACAACAAGCTTCTTAAGAAGTACTTTCCATGGATCATAGGGAGCATTGATAGCCGGCAAAAAGTGGGGAAGGATTTAAAAGAACTGATCTTCAAACAAGTCAAGGATAAACGTTCAAGGTACGATTCCGATACCAGTGATTTCACTTTCCTCAAGAATCTATTGAAAGAGAGAGGTCGCGAGGCACTTCAAAGCAAGGATTGCATCGGTAAATTTGGATGGAGTGTGGATGGTGTAGAATTCATTCATAGCCTCCTCACTTGGCACATTGCTACTCATGTTTGTTACTTATATGATTCTGATCAGAAGAATGGTTTTCACAAGAAGCGAAAAAGTATAATATTGAACAGCACATTATTATCCGATTACATGTTGTATCTCCCGGTTAATTGTCCAACCATGTTAGCGAGAGAGCCCAGCGAAACAAGGTATGATGATACGAGAATTCATTTGCGTCGTCTCCTTTTCTGGAATACACATAAAGAAGTGAAGCTCAACATTTCCTTGGAAGAATTGGATGCATTATCGTTTCAGGAAGCTGAAGTGAAAGCCTTTTTCAAAGAATTGCTTCAAAGTCCGTCTACCGTGCTAAAGGAAATTGAAGAACAAGACAAAGGAGAAATGTCAGCCCTACTAGATGGTTGCATGCTTGCTGTGTCTTTGCAGTCATTAGAGACACGGGATGGTTGGTCAAATGACAAAAAATGGGAAATGATAAGTCATGTGTGGGTGGACATGTTGATGTATGCCGCAAGTCATTGTGGATGGAAGCAGCACACTCATGCACTTGCCCGTGGTGGGGAGCTACTCACTCATGTCTGTCTTCTCATGGCACATCTCGGTTTAAGCAAGCAGTGTCGACCTGGAATAAATGAACAATTAGCTGATCGGTCTAGAAGGCTTGATGATATTCTTGAGTCTGAAAGAGCTAGCTCCCTGGGTCTGAGGTATACTTCTGTGGAGTAGTACTGTTATTTTTAATGCTCCAATAAGGATGGAACTTCTCATGTATTGTTATACTATGCCTTTTAGCTTTATTTTTTTGTTTTGATGTATTGAAAGTTTGTAACCTTTTTTTTCTCATTTCAAAACTGAAAATACTATCACTGGGGAGAGGCCATAGTCAATATGTATAACATACAATATATCCTTTTGTAATGGATCAGTTCCAGGTACATATATGGTTTCAAGCTTGACTAAGAAGAATTTATTCTCGTTATTATCCTGGAAAATGTTTTTGCTTTAACTTCTGTTTGTGCTTTTCATTTTTTTTCACAAAACAAATTTTGTCTTATTTTTCACTATTTTCCTTTTTATTGGAAGAGATCTTTTCATGTTTTCCCTTACCAGTGGTGGACACCTGCTCTTTGTGAAGGCCTTCAAAAGCCCATAAATTGACTAAAAGAACAAACCCTGTATGAGTCCAGAAATACAAAAGAGGCCAAAGTAAGTTCAAAGACGAACCCCGAAGTACAGCACTTGCCAGTGGGCTAGCCACTGACTTGCTCACCGGCGATTCAGTGACTTGACACCGGAAATCCACACCGTATTTAATAATCAATAGTTTCTGTCAAGAATAATAGCAAAAACTATTGATTATTAAATAAGTTATAGAGAAAATTTAAGAAATTTCACCAACTAATTAAGCTCTCGAATGATTTTCCATTTTATAGGTACAAATTGTAATCCTACACTGAGGGACTTTTGATAAATTGGGTTCAAATAGGATCTTTACTAACATTTTTGAGATATCGGTTTTCATCAATATTTCAAATATTCTGATTGATTTCACATTTATTATAGATCAGCGATAATCCAGAGATGAATTCAGCTATTATTTTTTTTTTAATGAAATAGGTCTTCTTAGTTTTTACAACTATGACTTATATCCTGAGAGAGACTATATTTAGTTATATGGTTCTGATTGTTTTCGCTAAATCTCCATGCATAATTAATTATCTTTATCAGTGATTAATTAAGGCACAAATTACTGATTGCAATCAAATCACAGGCTTCCACATTAGTCTTCTATCCGTGATCAAAATTTTAAATCCTTCTTGTTAATCAATAATTAGCACTCCTTGATTCTATATAATTTGAGCAATTTTCAGATAAGTAACCGCTTTGTAAATGATAATTTCCTGATTAGAGTCTGAAATTTTCAAGTTGAATGAGTTTCTTTTCTTTTGTTTTTCAGCTTCATGTCAAAAGATACAACTAAAGGGACTAAAACGAATATTGACTCGATCCGCAGCTCATATTATGTTCAAATATACAAACGAAGCCTGTCTGCTTTTACCATATCCTGATTTCAAGACCCATGGTTCTTATACCTTTTCACGTGATACTACCAAGAATTACCAGCTCATTAAATCCATATAGAAAATTCTAAAAGAGTAAAGACTAGGAAAGTGTTCTTCTTCAATCAGTTTTTCCCTGAGCCACCTTTTAAATTCTTAATTAAGTTGCAGTACCTTCCATGGGGAGCAAGAAATTTATACTCATGTCCGAAGAAAGTCTGGAATATTTGTGATTGCTGATATGACACTCATGAAATTCAAGCTCTCAAACACACATGAATTTACGTGGTTCGACAATTTATTTACTCCACGAAACTATTGGTTTGTATTAATAAAGCTAAAAAATAATACAAACAACAAAACAAGAAGAAGGAGAAAAACTTTTCAACTCAACTCAACTCTCATCCTTAGCTCTCTCTGTGTTTCTCTCTATTTCGTGTTCTACATCAGCTATCAATACACCCTCTATTTATAGTTGGTGTGGGAGACAATTTTCTTTATTTGTTCAATAATAGTGGACAATATTTCTTTTGATTAGGTATCTATCATTGACTCTAACTATATCAACTATGGCTGCCACCAACCATATTATATCCACACATAACAACTCAAAGTAGAGAGCTTGAAAAAGTTTTTTGGAACAGTAGGCATGAATGGTAACTAGATAAACATTTTATAGAATGTTGTAAATAATAAGAACAAAGTGAATTATGCTTTCTCTTTTGGAACAACCTTTATTATTTTTTTTTCAATCTGATGAGAATTAAAGCAAAGAATTTGAGAATTACAAATATTTTAGGCAATAAAAGATAAAAACCTCTCTGTTCCTAATACTTAGTTTTAGCTTGTGATTAGACAAAGTAATTTAGTCATTTATTCTATATAGTTTTCTCTCGCAAATAACCCTTAATATATATTATACACCTTTCGTAAAGTTATATGTAGCTTGCGATGGGAGTACATAGTTTATTTTAGGCAATATTTTAGGAATTACAATTTCAAGTTGTAGTGTCACACAATCTCTAAATAGAACAAAAAAAAATACATGATAAAAAATAATCTAAGGATTTTATTTGACTTAACCCGGACAAATACTCATGTCAAACTGTAACCAAGTTAACTTAAGATAAAATACGACTAAAAAACTCATTGATTTTTTTATTTTTTTTATCAAAACAAGATTGCTTTGATTTTTTTTTTTAGGTCAATTTAGGTTGACCCTTCCAGCTCATGACCTAGGCTTTATCCCAAGTTGACCTCAATGCAACTATATTATTTATTAGTTTTTCTATATTTACCTATAATTTTACATATGTTTTATACATAAAATATTTTAATATTCTTTGTTTTAGGTTATGAAGGTATCTTTGGATGTAAGATTAGAAAAAGAATAATTTTGAGAAAAGATTCAAATCATGTTCCAACATGTGTCAAATATTGACAGATTTGACCTTCAATCAATTTTTTTATGTAGAACTTAAATTGTAAAAGTTGAAATGAGGTGATTCTATTGGTATTAATAAGCTAACATCTATATCTTTCTATACATATATGGCAAGAGAAAAGAAAAAGAAAGAGCATGAAAATCGCAACCTTTAAAGATAAGTTTTGTATCCTGCTATTTTTTTATTTTCGGTCATTTCAACTTGAATATCTTGAGTTAGAAAAGTTTATTTGATACAATTTAATTTTTTTTATTCTTGACTCAAAGACATATCAACATACCAAATTGTAGTAGAAAAAAGCTCATACGAGAGAGATGATTTTTCTAAGATAACCCATAAATTCTATCAACAAACAAATTTTATGAAGAAATAAGTTCAACTTATTTATCAAGCATCCAAAATGATATGACAATTTTTTATTTATATGAAAGAGGTTTTTATTTGATCAAATAAACTTCACTAAATTTAAAGTAAAATCTCAAAGATTTTATGCAAACCTATTACTTTTTCTTTACAAGAAAGTAGTTATTGTACTATTTAAATATAAATTATTTATTTTGAAAACAACTCCTACTTTTTTAGAGGATACGAACGAACTAGTAGGGGTGTGGTGAAAAGGGTTTTTCTATCAAATAAAAAGGAAAAAAAGGAAGAAAAAAAGGTAGATTAATTTTACTCATTGAATTAACATATCAAATTTAAATATGTTGAACTTTTAATGTATTATTTTTAAAATAATTAATTTTACTCATTGAATTAACATTGATATTGTTTATTTAAAAAAATCAAAATAGGCCAAACAATTAGAGAACAAAGATAAAATTCTTCAGAGTGGAAGGTAGCCATAAAAAAAAAAAACCATAACACAAAAAAAACCTTACCCTATTTTTCTTTTGGCAATTGTGCCGGCACCCCCTCCCTTTGCCACACCAGAGCCCCTGCAGTTATGCTAACCTTCCCTCAGTTAATATATTAAAATTCAACTTCTAGAATTTAGCCTCCAGCTCTAGAAAACTGGATCAACGCCTTATTGGCATAAGATCAATTATTGCTGTTCATTATTACACGCGAGAGTTTTCGAACAATTGAAATTCATGGTCATGTCATATGCTAGTTCCGATTAAGAAAAGTACAAAATACAAGTGTCATATGCTAGTTCCGATTAAGAAAAGTACAAAATACAAGTACTATTAACTTTAATGTGCTGCCCAATCATTTAAAGATTGGGCTTAATTGCGACAAAAGAGGTATATTCTCACTTTTTTTTCTCTTTTTGAATAGCCCCCGGTAGTTTTAATTTAATTTTTGGGTAGTACGTAATGCATGGGGTGTAAAGAAAATTCAAAATTTGTTTGATTCTAGCATATGATTTTGAAAGCCTTGTGTTTAATTTTGTTTGATGGAGTTGGCTTGCGAAAAGAAATCGTAAACAACTATGTGGTAATTTATTCTCTTTTTTTGCTCAATTTCTTACACTTTTCTTATTGTCCTTTTTTTTTTAAGTCTTAGCTTGAGACAAGAGAAAGTAATTTATTCTTGTTTTTTTCCCTGTTCAAGAATAAGCTTTGATTTAAGTTGCAAGTGTTTAAATTCCTTACGTGCAAATCTTTCTCTAACAGCTAGCCCATCGAAGCTTTAACTTGTGATGAAAGTAAAATATTTATTCCATTTTTTCTTACAAATAGCAACCTATGATTTATTTGCTAAAATATATGCATACAAGTTCCCATCGTTTCATCATCCCTTTGAATAAACACACAATTTGGTGGCTGGGAAATTGAAGCATTGTTTTTCAGGTATGTTAATGAGATATGAGTTAATGTGTTTATCTTCCATTTCTTTTAATTAATCCTGATAATTTGATTTGTTGAGCATAATTAAGGGAGCTCAGACAGGAAATTTGTGATTTATTCCTTTTTAAAATTTATGCATTGCTTGAATTATAAACACGTCTGCGTAAATTATTATGTAATTACTAGCATTTTCCTTGATGTTTCTTTAGTTCAACATCATTTAAGCGGGTTAGAAGTTAATGTGCTTAAAATGTTATTATTATTTTTTTATTTTGGTCCAACTGAAGGAAATCAAACATGGGCATTCATTCAAAATGTGTCTGAAAGTGTTCAAAAAATAGATTTCCTTTCCTATCATAACCTAAATTAATTTGATTCCCTTAAAGACAATAGGATGGCGCCTTAATTTGCTACTAAAATAATAATATTAATTAGTAAATTGCTTTTATGAATAATTATTTAATCAAATATTTTAATGATAATTAAAAATATATTTTTTCGAATGGAAACACTAATTCCACATAGGATTTTTCTGAATCCTAGGTAACTATAGTACCATGCATCCCTTTTCATTTATCACTAATGCGCTTCCCATAGCTTAATTGTTGACAAAATATGATAAACTTTGGTTTTATGAGTTTTTTAGTTTTTCTTTACTTGAATTTATTTAATGTCAAGGATCATAAATAATTTGAACCTAATAATCTAACTCCTAGACTTTGAGCCATAATTAATATGTAATCAAAATATATACTTATCAATAGTAAAATTAATAGCCATCCAACATTTTTTACTCACTATTCTAATATTACACGTAGTATACACTATTATTGTTCTTTATACGATCTTACATTAAAAAGTTTAGAAGATTGATTGATGTAAGTTCGTGAGAAAAATAAATAAATATATATATTAAAAGAAGTTAGCTCTTTATTTATAATAATTATATATGGCATAAGTTTATATAAAATTTTGTGTACATTATTTTGACCTTTGTTTATTGAAAACTCGTGATTGTTTCTTGTACACTAAAAATCAAAATCTAAACTTAAAATAATTATTTTAAGATTTTAATATGTCAAAAAATAATTAAAGTTTTTCTATATAAAATATATAAGAAAGTTATAATTATTTTTTTATATTTGAAGTTTTGATCTAAAATACATTTTATTAATTGCATATTAAAATATGCAATTAACTCCTTGAATTATCAATAAAACTTCAATTATTATATACATAAAAAACTACTTGAATTATCAAAATTCATAAGGTTTTGCTAGATGAATAGTCAATCACAATTGTTTTTTATAAGGGTTCTGGGAATTTTTTTCAACACGAGGTTATACATCATTAGACCAATACAATTCAGGAACAACATTTTATATCATTCACAATTTAACTAAATATTTTTGGACAATTTTAATGTACTTGGAAGAGGAAAAAAATACATACCAAAAGAAAATCCCTAGTTTTCCTATAAATATAATTAAAATTTAAAGTATGTGTTTGTAAGGGGAAAAATGAAGCACGTATGTTATTTGTGAAATTGTTGTGTAAACAGATTTGTTTTTCTCTATTAGCCCATAAATATTAATATCCATGTCTATAAAGAGAAAAAAGAATAAAAAAAGGGGTGACTTATTTGAAAAATTTATGTGTAAAAAGATTTCTTTTCCTATCCTGATAGGACGTACCCTCATTTTTAGACATAAAAGTCTTCTAATTAATATTCCTATTTTGTAAGAACCAAAAAAAGAATAGTTAATTTATCGTTATTTTAATTTTCATAACTTAATCTAATATAATAGCAAACAATCAAAAAAATATTTTTCATAATTTAATTAATACGAGTCAGTCAAAATGATTTTATGATGGACATAATGAGAATACATTTGAACACTCAAAAACTTATTCGAGAATATATTTGAAGACTCAAAAACTTTTTCTAATATATATATATATAGAGAGAGATTAATTTAGGACCTCTTTTATTTTAATAAATTTATATTTGTCAAACATGTATGATTTTCTAGTTTTCCTAGAAATGTTTTTTTAAGAATATATAATTAAAAGAAAAGGATGAAAATTATTAGAAAACTATTTGGTGAAAGTAATTTAAACCCGACAGGATCTCTGATTAAGAAAAAGTAACTCCAGTGTAATAAATTATTTCAAACTATGTTTTGGCTTATTTCAAAACAAAATACTAGGCTTGGCTTCTTAAATGAACTACTTAATTTAAAATTGTTTTTTGTTATTATTTTACAAGTCGTGGGATATCTCCATTGCTTGAAACTGACATTTTTTTATTTTTCTTTAATTAAGTTAATTTTGGCTTATTTCAAAACAAAATACTTTGGAATTTTTTTTAAGCATAGGTTATTTTTAATTGTTTTTTGTTTTTAGTTATAATTAAGTTAATTTTGGATTGTTTGGAACTATGCTGATTTTGTGCGGATTTATTTTGGAAACTTTTTGTTGTTATGCCCTAGTCATCAACGATGGATACGCTTCGAATATTGATGTTACTCAGTCTCTTTCTGCAAACTATCCTCGCCATTTTTGGTCGTCGGCGGAAGTGCTTTACTGGATTCTGGCTTCGTTCTGTTGTTTGGTTAGCATACTTGTCAGCTGACTTGGTGGCAACTTTATCATTGGGTATCCTAGTTCGCAGCCAAACCAACTCTGCAAATCCTAACATGATTCCTGTATTTTGGGCTCCAATCCTTCTTCTTCATCTTGGTGGCCCGGAAACTATTACGGCATATTCATTAGCAGACAATGAATTATGGCTAAGGCACCTTCTTGAGCTAGTAATCCAAGCTGGTGTGGCTTCTTATGTCCTGTTCAAGTTATGGAGCAAGGATACAATCATATTTGTAGCCATTCCCATCTTTGTTTCAGGAATTATTAAATATGGGGAGAGGATTTGGGCTTTCAGGTTAGCAACCTTAGAGGATTTTAGCATCAGAACAGAATATGTATCATCCAGCAGCAGAAGTGCATATGAGGTCAGAATTGTTCGTGAAGCTCGTCTTTTGTTCAAAGCGTTCCAGAAGCTGTCCACAAATTTTCTTGTCTTCGATTTTGAGCAAACCAAGACCTATGAATTGGTTTCTAAGAAAACTGCGGAAGAAGCCTTCCAGTTGATAGAAATAGAGCTGGGATTCCTGTATGATCGGCTTTATTCTAAGGTGACAGAGATTTCTTGGCTACGAGTCATTCTCCACTCCATCACCTGCTTATCCTCTATTTCCGCGTTAGTCTTCTTCTCAATAATGACAACGAGAAAGAACGTTTATTCAAAAAAGGATACGATGATATCTTACTTGTTGCTGGTTGGAGCTGTCTTGCTTGACTTTTATTCTATCACCGTGCTTCTCTTGTCCGACTGGGCCGTGATTTGGTTTACAAGTAGAAAGGTAGTGGGCGATTTTCTGTATCGAATCAATTGTCTTTCTCCGTTACTATCATTTTGTAGGGAGAGGAAAAGATGGTTAAGATCTATGGGACAACACAACTTAACAAGTGCTCAATCAAACAAGCCATTGAACGAGTTTCTTAAGCAGTACTTCGCAGGGAAATGGAACATTCATAGCCGGGTGGATGTGGACGACGTTTTAAAAGAATTGATCTTTCAACAAGTCATGGATAAACGTTCAAGGTACGATCCCGATACCAGTGATTTTCTTAAGCTATTGGAAGAGAGAGGTTACAATTGTTAGGAGATCCAAACATTCAAACACACACAAATTTACGTGGTTCGGCAACTTGCCTACTCCACGGAGCTACTGGTTTGTATTAATCAAGCTCAAAAGCAATACAAACAAGAAAACAAGGAGGAGGAGAAAACTTCTCAACTCAACTCAACTCTCACCCTTAGCTCTCTCTCTGTGTTTCTCTCTATTTCGTGCTCTATCTCAGCTATCAATGCACATCTATTTATAGCTGATGAGGGAGTTGATTGTTCAACAATGGTGGGCAAGTTAGGCACCTACCATTTG
>SRLM01007578.1:7547-31029 GCA_015708895.1 Populus ilicifolia
GGGTTATTTATTACTTCGACACTCCTGCACTTGGGAGAAGACATCAATCTTTTAGTCGTGTCAAGTTTTTAGCACTGTTGCGGGGGAGGTAAGTTTTGTATAAATTATAATATTTAATTTATTTTCTCTTTTCACTTTTCTTGTATATAACTTTGTTTATTTTTTTTCTTGTTTCTTCTTCTTTTGTTTTCTTTTTCCATTTATTCTATTCCTACACGTGCATGAGAGTGTTGTCACGTACATCAAGTGGTAGACTTTGTAGGGTATCCTCATCATTTTCAGAAAATATGGCTGAAGAAGATAATCAATCACTTCATAATGAGAATAATGAGAATAATCGTGGTAGAACACTTAGAGACCACATGAATCCAATAAGAACAAGTGCACCATCATGCATAGTTTTTCCTCCCAATGCATCTCATTTTAATTTTAAGCCAGACATTATTCAACGTTTACCTTCTTTTCATGGTTTAGAATTGAAAAATCCATACTTGCATTTAAGGGAATTTGAGGAGGTCTGTAACACATAATAATCTAAATTGTAGCATGAACACCTTCAGATTAAAGCTTTTTCCTTTTTTATTAAAAGATAAAGCTAAAACATGGCTACAAATTTTGAGACCAGGATCCATTCGTGCTTGGGATGAAATGCAACAACAGTTTTTAAAGAAGTTTTTCCCATCTCATAGAACAAACTCTTTTAAAAGACAAATCACCACTTTCACTCAAAAACCAGGGGAAACATTTTACTAATGTTGGGATAGGTATCGAGACTTGCTTAGTACTTGCCCTCATCATCATTTTGAAACATGGAGATTGGTTTCATATTTTTATGAAGGGTTAACACCTAAAGATAGGCAAATGGTTGAATTGATGTGCAATGGAACTTTTGAAGATAAAGACCTAGATGAAGCAATGGAGTACTTAGACTTGTCAACTGAAAATGCTCAAAATTAGGACACCGCAGGTACTTATAAGGCACTGAGTAAAACTCAACTTTATACATCTAGTGGAGGTATGTATAACCTTAGGGAAGATCATGACCTTCAAGCCAAGTTTGCATCTTTAGCTAGAAAAGTCGAGGCACTAGAATTGAAAAAAAATGGTCAATTAAAATCTGTTGAAAACATTGCATGTCAAATATGTGAAACAAATAAACACTCAACTGATAACTGCCCAACCTCGCCTTCCTTTAAATAATGTCTCCATGAACAAGCCTATGCTTTAAACAGTTTCCAAAGGGCCAACCATAACCCATACTCACAAACATACGACCCTGGTTAGAGAAATCATCCAAATTTTAGTTGGAAGAGTGAGAACAACAATGCACAAACTTCACAACCACCAGTTCAAGCACACTATAATTTCCAAAATTCTCATGGATATGCATCTTCTTATGCTCCACCTCCTACAAGAAATTTTGAGGAAACTTTGTATGCATTTATTAAAAAGCAAGAGACAATCAACACTCAACTTGCTCAAAGCATAACAGATTTTAAAGATACTCTTGCAAAATTCACATCTGCTCTCAGTTTTCAAGAGAGAGATAAGATTCCATCTCAACCACAGCAAAATCCCAAGGCGCAGTACAATGCAAATGTAAGTAGTTATGGAAGTCAACACATGGATCAAGTCAAATCAATCATCACTCTTCGCAGTGGTAAGGTTATTAAAAAACCCACTCTTAAACCTTGTGAGAAAGATGATGAGTCAATCTCTAAGGGTAAGGAAGGGGTTGAATCTGAATATTGCAAGGAAAAGATTGATTCCCTGCCAGCACTTCCATTTCCTCATGCCATGACCAAACAGGAAGAAATCGAGGATGAAAAAGGCACCGAAAATATTGATGCGAATCTTTTATCAAAAGCGACAACATATTCAACACCCGACATCACACCAATCGATGATTACTTTCCTGATAAATCTCTACTTTCTCTTATTTCAATGCCTTGGTTTGCTAAAAATATCAATTTTCTTGCTTCAGGATTTTTGCCAACTCACTGGAGTATCGAAGATAAAAGAAAATTTTTGAGCGACATGCAAAAATTATATTGGGATGACCCTTACTTATTAAATTATTATTCTGATCAAATATTTCCAAGATGCATTCCCGACAATAAGGTAAGTGATGTTATTAAATTTTGTCACTCTAAGGCACGTGAGGATCATCTCTCATCAAAAAAGAGGATTCTAGAAATCTTACAGAGTGGATTTTACTGGCCCACCATATTCAAGAAGTCACCTGCATTCCATAAAAATTGTGAAAATTGTCAAAAGGTGGGATTTATTTCAAAACACAAAGAGTCTTTAGATAATCTTTTAATGACTCTTAAATCTCATCATAGTCGAGATAAGCATAATGTAATTCATGACTTATGAACCCTTTTCATAAAGAACATGCTTGGTATAGTCTTGGGAATCTGACTAAAAAAGACCATGTTTGCCAGTTTTTAAGGAAATTGGATAGGAAGCCTATCCCCGACCCATAGAGGGCGTTTAAGCCAAGGGAAGATGTGAGCCACAATCACAACTACCTATACATACACATGCTCTTTGTGTCTTTTGGTTTTATTATTGTGTTTTGTTGTTTCTTATATTTTTTTTCAGTGTGTTTCAGGTTTGTCAGTGTTTGTTATTTCAGGTGATATCTTCTATACTCTATCTTTCTACCTTTAAACATTGAGGACAATGTCTTGTTTTAGTTAGGGGGAGAGAGTAGTAGCTAAAAAAAAACTGTGTTTTCTATTTCGTAAAACATATGCAAAATGGTTGTTACTATGATGGCAGAGAGTAAGGAGAATCTTTTATGACTCTTGAGACGCATCTTAGTAATCATTCATAGGAAGGTCTATCATAATACTTCCTGAAATATTCAGATTTACAAACTCTTGCATTGTTATCACTTAAGTTTGCTCATATACTTATTTAAAATGTATTCTTAAACCTTAATTTACACACACACACTTCAACATATGATTGTGGGTTGCATATTGGATTATTGCATTATTTATGTTCTTTTGTTAAAGGTAACAACTAAGGGAAAGGGATAGTATATAATTAAAAAAAAGAAAAAAAAATGATAATAATAAAAATGTAGATAAGTTTGGTTTTGTAGCCTCCCTAACCTAAGCAATTAAGCCCGAAGAGGTGTTTTAACACCTAATACCCTAAAGTCAACTGACTTGGGAGCTATTGGCCCAACGTTTGTTACATGGGTTGACGAGAAAAGCTTAAGGGAATCAAACATTGCACTATCTACATATCAGTATCCGCGACCCGAGTTACTAAGCTCGTAGGGGTGTCTTAACACCTAATGCCCTAAGACCAACTGGTCTGGGAGTTATTAGTTGAAAGCTCGTTACATAGGTTAAAGACACATGGTATTTTAAATTATATGTATATATATATATATATTAAAAAAAAACAAAAAAAAAAGAAAAGAAGATAAAAATGATAATCCCAACCCAAGGAAGTTAACCTTAAACATTAGAACACAAATTTTGTTTTCTTCCAAGAAAAGCCCTATAATTATGTGTTGATACATTGAGCACAAAAAAAAAGTTTATGAATATCTTGTCAAGAGGTATTGAGCAGGTATATAAATCTAACAAGAGTTTGTTTATCTGGATAAAGTAATGGAAGTTAAATGATGAATACCTTGCTTTATGGAATTTGCAAATTATTTTTCTATTTTAACGTTTTGATTACTAGGGACTAGTAATAAGCTAGTTGCGGGTGTGATTACTACTCAAAAGTGCATTTTTATCACGGTTTTATATCATCATTTTGCACTTGAAATATCAATAACTCCTTAACTAAAGTACGTTTTATAATAATCTATCTAATAATATAAGAAACCTTTAATTTGTGATAAATATCCATTTTAAATGCAGGCCTATCACATAAATGAAAGGATTGATTGATGACTTTAAGAACTTCAATTGTAAAGGCAAAGAGATGATTAAACTTAGAAAAGAGATGTCGATGCAATCCAAACCGGAACACTGTTCGGTAATTGGGTCATATCTGGAGCTATAGATCTCAGATTTAGGTTTACTTTATATGGATGGAAAGGTAAGACATAGGCCTACAACTTTCATATAGAGCCCAAGATCTAAAAAGGCCATTTTCAAGTACAAATTATTGTAACAACCAAGAAGCCCGAATCTGTCCTCCAGCCTGAGCACTGTTCAGTATTTTGGCCATCTTTGGAGTTGTAGAAGTCGAAATGAGCTGAATATTTTACACAAGAAAGATGAGACAATTTCCTAGAACTTTGTACTTCATCAATGACGTTTTGGGCAGACAAGAGAAGATAAAGATTGTCACCAAGTCAAGGGTTGGTCATCTACTCATCAATTAGTCATCAAATCAATAGTTCCCAATTTTGGCCTATAAAAGGAGGCATTTGTCATGCATCTAGGCATCTTGGTGTCCAGATCAAGATCATGCTCTTCTTTTCTCTCTTTATATTTTTTGTAATGTTTATGCTTTGCTTCCATTAATATTATGTTTATGCCTTTCATTTCCTTTCCTTTACTTAGTTAACTTTAATGTTCTTATTTTGTTTATCTATTTTTCTTTCTTTCATTATGTCTAGCTAAGTTAATTATGTCAAGGTATAAACTTAATATGGACTTTAATGTTGGATACTACCATGTTTTATATTTGTTATCTTGTTCACTCTTTAATACTTTGCTTGTTAAATGACTAATCTTGATTTATGTTGTATAACAATTGGTACAACAAATGCTTGGCACTTTCATAGCTCATAATGTATGGTATAACCGACATCTGAGCTATGAAAGGAACTTGATTTGTTGTTAACATAAGTTATAATCATAAATGCTTGATGAAATTTACAAGTATTAGCATTAATTGAATAAGATGACTAATGTAATCATGTTAACAATCTATAATATGATTGGAACCTCCTTTATGTGTGGATTTCAATTGAATAATAAGAGTTCGTACTATACTTGTTTGACATACCATTAGTGGAACCTCTAACCTTGACATTTGTTATTATCATTTTTTAATCTTTACTTTAATATTTCATCTCAAAGTTGTCATCTTCTTCTTCTTCTTTATTATTGTTATTATTACTATTAGTATTATTAGTATTACTATTATTATTATTATTATTATTATTGTTGTTGTTGTTGTTGTTGTTGTTGTATTATTGTTATTTATAATTTGTACAATAACCTCCCCGTGGTACGACCCCGGTCTTGCCGGATTATTTATTACTTCGGCACTCCTGCACTTAGGAGAAGATATCAATCTTTTAGTCGTGTCAATTATTTTCTTCAATCATATTTTCTGAAAATGATGAGGATACCTTTCAAAGTTTACCACTTGATGTACATGACCACACTCTCATGCACGTATAGGAATAGAATAAAAAGAAAAAGAAAATAAAAAAATTAAAAAAAAAAGGAAAAGAAACAAAGTTATATACAAGAAAAGTAAAAAGAGAAAATAAAATAAATATTATAATTTATACAAAACTTACCTCCCTAATAACGGCGCCAAAAACTTGACATGATTAAAAGATTAATATCTTTTCCCAAGTGCAGGAGTGTCGAAGTAATAAATAACCTGGCAAGATCGGGGTTGAACCACAAGGAGGTTAATTGTACAAATTATAAATAACAATAATACAACAACAACAACAACAATAACAATAACAACAACAATAATAATAATAATAATAGAAATAGTAATAATAATAATAATAATAAAAAGGCGAAGAACAAGAAGAAGATGAAAACTTTGAGATGAAAAAATAGTAGTGATGATTAAACAATGATAATAATAAATGTCCAGGTAAGAGGATCGATTAATGGTGTGTCAAATAAGTATAGTATAAACTCTTATTATTCAATTGGAAACCACACACAAATGAGGTTCCAATCAGATTATAGATTGTTAACATGATTGCATTAGTCATCGTCTTTGATTAATGTTAATACCTCTAAATCTCATCAAGCATTCATAATTATAACTTATATTAACAACAAATCAAGTTTCTTTCATAACTCAAGTGTCGGTTATAGCATGCAGTATGAACTATGAAAGTGTCAAGCATTTGTTGTACCATGTGTTATACAACATAAATCAGGATTAGTCATTTAACAACCAAAGTATTAAAGAGTGAACAAGATAACAAATACAAAACATGTTAGTATCAAACATTAAAGTCCATATTAAGTTTACACTATACTTATTCTTACACCATTAGTGTAACCTTTTCACCTTGACATAATAAACTTAGCTAAACATAATGATAGAAAAAAATAAATAAACAAAATAAAAACATAAATAAGATAAGAGTTGTCAAAGTAAAGGAAAGGAATTGAAAGACATTAACTTGATATTAATGAAAGCAAAGCATAAACATTACAAAAAATACGAAGAGAGAAAACAAAAGCATGATTTTGATCTATATACCAAGATGCCTAAATGCATAGCAAATGCCTCTTTTTATAGGCCAAAATTCAGAACTATTGATATGATAACTAATTAATGAGTGGGTGACCAACTCTTGACTTGGTGACCATCCTTATCTTCTCTTGTCTGCCCAAAAAGTCATTGATAACATCAAAATTGGAGCCATTTGAAAAATGAAAGTTGTAGGAAATTTTCTCATCATTCTTGTATGGAAATTTCAGCTCATTTCAACTTTTAGAACTCCAGATATGGCCAAAATACTAAACAGTGCTATGTTGTTACAATAATTTGGACTTGAAAATGACCTTTTTAGATCTTGGGCTCCATATAAAAGTTGTTGGCCTATGTCTTACCTTTCCATCCATATAAAGTATACGTAAATCTAAGATCTATAGCTCCAGATATGACCCAATTACCAAACAATGTTCCAGTTTAGATTGCACCGACATCTCTTTTCTAAGTTTGACTATCTCTTTGTCCTTTCAATTTCAATTCTTAAATTCATCAATCAATCCTTTCATTTATGTGATAGAGCTGCATTTAAAATGAATATTTACCATAAATTAAAGGTATCTTATATTATTAGATATATTATTATAAAACATGCTTTAGTTAAGGAGTTATTGATATTTCAAGTGCAAAATGATGATATAAAACCTTGATAAAAATACTCTTTTAAGTATCAATCACTACACTTGTGAAATGCATGATAAGATTAATTTAAATAAAATATATTATTAATTAATTTGTTGTTACTTAATTAATTTTTTTTTTACAAAGTACCTATCTTAGATGTGAGCCGAGCCTAATAGAGTTGTTTGTAGAGATGGACGTGAGGAGTGAAGACTGTCAAAAGAGTGTGTAATAGTTCATTGACAACCATATTCAACACTTTGTGGTATGTTCGTTCAACTATTTTATTTTGTAAAATATTATTTTTATTAAATTGAATATGATGATTTTTATTATTATTTTCAGAGACCTATAATAGTCAGTTGAAAGAGAGATATGTGGATAATCCTTTGATCCATCTAGATTTCGATTAGGATTTGTGGATAGAGGCAGGATCGTTAGGTGGACCTGATAAAAATTAGGTAAACGTGCTCTGCAATACTATGACCAATAACTTGCGAGCAGTCTATAGTATCTCAACCATTATGAGCCCCTAATCAATATCAAGTACCCAATCTAAAAAGATCGTAGCCTAAAAACAACACACGGCTCATCTCACCAAAAAATACAAACAACTCTCAATGAATTATGAACAACTTCACTAAATGATCAAGAATATTACATCACAGCAGAATGGTCCATGTGCACTCTTTTTTAGCCATATAATCTCGGGACCAACCGGCCTCCTCCTCCAGCTCTGCCATTGTTTTAGTTTAATATTTTTTTGGAAACACATTAAATTTGTAATGAACATTATTTAACTTTATTTTTTTATGTTTATTAAAATTTTATTTGCATAATTGGTTTTTTTACTATTAATTTATATAATTTAATATTATTTATTCTAAGTAGTTTTTTAAATCTAAAAAACCCCATTGATGGATTTACTGGCAAAATACATCCATTGATATTTTATCAAGAGTTAAGAAATATTTACTAAAAATACCATTGGAAATTTTTTTTTTTGAAAGACTTAGCGACTGAATGTGGGATTAACAATGAAAGACTTGCCGATAGACACTTTTTATTGATGATTTAGTCGATAATAAATTTACCGACTTCGTCTGAATCTCACAACGACGAATTTGGTCTATTAAGAAATTGTGAATTCTCGTAATGTCTTGTTTTTTTGAAGATATGAGTAGTTTAAGTCAATTCACATGTTGAGACTAAGCTTCTCCTTGAACGTTCTTATAGGCATATAACTTCTATATTTAATTTGATCTAATGACTATGCTTTTACAATGTTGTTTATTTTTATATTTTAAAAGTATTTTTAAAAAAATAATTTTTATTTGTGTATTTTCATATTATTTTGGTATAATAATATAAAAAAATAATTATTTTAATATATTTTCAAATAAAAAATATTTGAAAAAATAACTATTATTATACTCTCAAACACTCTCTAAAAAAATAATTCTTGCATCGATCATTTTATATTAGAAGTGTGCCTTTTTTTTCAATGATATATAATTGTATCTTTAATTCAGTTTACACATTGAGTTTTTTCATGAACTATCTTAAAGGCAAACCTTTTCCTTTTACACTATGAAATATATTATGAGAAATTTGATAAATTCTTAGGAAGCTGACCCAAAGGTTTGAACTAAGGAAGAAAAAGTGTATCCCTAACCACCATACAAATCCCTTGAGATTAGAAGCTTCACACACCATTTTTTGGGCTGCTATATAATTTATCTTTATACAATCCACGGCAGGAAATTAAATTGCCATCTCGTTCCAGATGCATGATAAACCCCGTTTAAAGTGAATAAAGATTTTTAACAAAACTATAAATGAGACAATTTAAAATATTTTTCATTTATTTTTTATATATACCGAACAAATAGAGCTACATGGGCGATCATCATCTTGTCCTTGCATTTTTTTTAAGTGAGAATAATCTTCACTTCATAAACTATAATTAATAAATATATCTTACTTATTTTAAGGTTTTTTTTATTAAATGAAAGCTTTGCTTTATTGCTCAAGTGGCCCTAGTTAAGCATGATTAGTATCTTTATCATCAGATTTAGTTCTTCGAACGTAATGAGTTGCAACCAAAACTTCATTTCCACCAAGCAAGAGGAAGTGCCGTAGAAAATTAAAAGAAAACAATACAAGTTTCTCGTGGGAAAAATTGGTTCAAATTCGTGTGCTATTGGTTGATCACATATTGGTGATTAATTGATTAATAATTGTGAATGAGAAAATTAGAGATCGAAATTTGAAGTCTTACATGATCAAGCACAAAATTATAAATAAAAATAGCTAACCTCTCCCTGACGAAGGAATGACAACAACATGCATTTCTGTGTTGTTTGGTGGAAGATGTAACCGAAGGGGATAGAACTTCCCGTTTAATGGATTCCTAGAACAAATTTGGATATCAATGAGCCCTGTCTCTTCTTCCAACTTATTCTTCAATTCCCCCACCATTCTTCCCTTAAATAAGAAGGAATGTTCTTCAACATCATCTGCATCTTCATTCACAGACACGCTGTAATGTATCACCCTGCCGTCATTTTTAACCGGTGAACCTTCCAAAGAATCATCAGACTGCACACATAGAAACAATCTTAATCCCATTCAAAAAGATAAAGTAAAGTTTTATCAAGTCGATTGAGTTTAATGTTTGAACGGACCTCTTGTCTTGTCAATTTGGGTGGTGTAGTTGAAATGCATGTTGGTGAACTAGGCTCATAATTTGGTGCCGTTTCGATTTGATCACTGTGTCGTCTTTGTCGTGGTGGAGGTGGAGGTGGAGGTGTGAGATCTTGAACTCTTATCTCTACAACATCCACATCCCATAGAATCCAATCCTGCGTGGAAGATCTATGAGGAATATCATGTGTTATGTGGTTTCTCCATGGCGGCACGCCTCCATTTGCTCGTAAATATTGTCCGTAACAAGTCCTGAGCCTAACCCGGATACCTTCCCTAAAAGGCTCCCATTCCATAGAAGAATCCAATCGTCCAGCAGGCAAAGTTTGCAGTACTTTCTTGCCTCTCATTCCCAGCAACAATGGCAAGTTACTGGCTGTTAAATATTTGCCAAAACAACTTTTCAAACGTATAGCATTGCTATTTGCGACAATTTCCACCGTCCATTTGGCGTTCCTGATTGTCCCATTTCGCTTTTGGCTAACGGTTTCTTCATCATCATCTGCTAATAGATACTTGTCATGGTGGCTCCGAAGGCGAACAGATTTTGCTTTCTCAAAGAGTTCCATGGCACTCTGGATACCACATTATACATATAGAACAGATCAATCACATATCTAAAATACGGCAATTCGATTAACAAGAAATTTAGCATTTGAAAAATACAGAGCAAGAAAAGAAAATTGACAATCAAGATAACATAACTTTTGTGTATAATTTGATAAAATACCTGAATCAAAGCAGCATATGGTTTAAAATGATGTCTTTTAACTCTAATGGTGTCTGGGAAAATGGAAGATTATGATGTGAAGGGTGGAGTTGTAGCAATCAATGAAGCAAGAAAGTAGGAGATTTACTATATATATATTGGCAGCTAATATTGGAGTTGCCTTGTAAAGAAAAAGAAGATTGCTAGTGATGTGTTATGATGATACCTACAGGCAAATCCGGTCATTCAAATTCAATCTTCATTTGTAATATCATTATTTTATCTTTATGGGAGATTTTGTTATTCTTCATAAATTAATAAAAGTACAATATTATCACTTAGTGGAGAAGTCAGTATATAAATGAAGAATAAAAGGGATGATATTAATTACCTCCCTCTCTCTTCCACTTTTACTTTTTTGAGTTTAAACTAACAATTGCAGTATATAACGTTAGTTATCCCAAAAGTGCACTTGGTCGCCGAGACATCAATTCAATAAGCCATATGAATTAGTTAATTTAGGGCACAGGTTGCTTTTATATAATGGCGAAACGAAAGAGTGGGTGGGGATCAATAAATAAACAAGAGAGGCAAGCTGGTGTGTGTGAGCGTGTGTGTATATATTGTTAGGTGAGCGAATCCAGAAATTGACTTTAGAGTTTGAGTATATATTATTTCATTAATTATTTTCCACATCAAACTCAAGCATGCATGTCCCTTTGTTTTTCTTTATTTCCCTTGTATCCACTTATGAGCAAGAGAAACAAAAATCCATTTTGAAAGAGCAAAATGTAGATTCCATAGATATTAATCTTGCTATATCATGCACCCTTTAAACCTGTAAATTTTATTAATCAAGTCCCATACGTTTCCGACGATATTTCTCAATCACGTCCATCTATTTATCGATTTTTTTTATAAGTATTAAAATTTGCGTAAGATTTGACTAAAGAGTTATTAATTAAAGGTTTCGATCTAACGTGCATATTCATTCATACACTTAATTTGACTAAAAAAATTGATTAATATTAGCAAAACGTTTTGGAAGTAGTTGATAAAATTCATAATATATTTGTTAATGGATTAATAGCACATATATTTTCTATTTAATTAGAAAGTAAAATAATTGAGGAAATAAATAAAATCCATACCTCTCTTGCAAGACAATGTGTGTTGCCAGCCAAACTAGAGACCAGCTGGCAGCCTACATCCGAACGCTGTGAACTGGAAAGCTGCGATCCAACAGAAGAAGGAAAGCTAGAAGCAGGTGATATATAATCCTGTAATTGTAAATCACTGTCGATTATGTCCATCATATCCACTTCCCAAAGTACCCAATCTTGTGTTACAGTTCTATGTGGGATGTCATGTGTGACCGAGTTTCTCCAGGGTGGCATGCTTCCGTTGGCACGCAAGAACTTTCCTCCTCTTGTCTTTAACTTAACACGAAACCCTTCAGTTCTTGGTTCCCAATCAATTGAACAATCCTGTACAGATACCGGCATGTCTTGCACCACTCTTTTCCCTGCCATGCCCAGTAAGAATGGATTCTCTGAGGCTTTAAGATACTTTCCATAGCAACTTTTTAGTCGGATTTGATGGTTATTTCCCTGAACAAACTCTACTGTCCAACGGGTTCTTCGTGACGATCCGTTGCGGCTCTGCCGAACAGTTTCTTCATCCTCATCTGCAACTAGGTACTTGTCATGGTGGCTCTTCAGTCTTACTGCTTTCGCCTGGTTGAAAAACTCCATGATAATTTATGACGAGACAGTGGGTGGGTGCCTCTTCTTTGTGAAGCTGGTGGAAATATAAGCTGGTGCAGTCTTTTATTATATAGCACAAATGGAAGACTTCGAAATTTGTGCCTGGAAGATGCCTTAATAAACAGTCCTCTTTTTAAAATTTGCTGACCATAAACAAATTATTTGAATTTGACAAAATGAACCAATAAATGAATGGCGAATTCTGGTGACTAGGTTTTGTATTACGAGGCACGGCACCATCTCAAGGTATTTTTGAGTTGGTCCTAGTCTTTGTAGGACAAAGTCAACATTGTTGTGCTTCAAGCTAAATAAGGGACCAACGGGACTATTGACAAAGAAATTACCTTCTACTAATTATTATTTTTTGGCCTTTTTATTTTTCACTGATTAGATAATTATTATAATCAGCTAAAAAAATGAAATCGAATACTTCTTGCTTGTTGTTATAATATATTACTAGTTTTCGGCCCGTGTTTCACTATGAATTAAATAAAAGCCTATAATTATATAAAAAAAATATGAATGTCGTTATTTTTTCTTGCATGTAATTAAATATTTAAAATAAAAATTAAAAACTCAAGTAGTGTACCACATTAGATTAATCAACTACTATAAGCATTAATAAAAAAAAAGTCGATGTGACTTATTGATACGACAGAAAGATTGATGTCTTCTCCCAGGTATAAAAGTGTCGAAGTAATAAATAATCCAGCAAGATCGGGGTCGAACCACAGGGAGTTTAATTGTACAAATTATAAACAACAATTATAAACAACAACAACAACAACAACAATAATAATAATAATAATAGTAATAATAAAAAAAAAAGAGAAGAAGAAGAAAAAGATGAGAACTTTGAGATGGAATATTAATGTAAAGATTAAACAATGATAATAACAAATATCAAAGTTAGAGATTTCACTAATAGTATGTCAAACAAGTGTAATATAAACTCTTATTATTCAATTGAAAACCACACATAAAGGAGGTTCCAATCAGATTATAAATTATTAACATGATTACATTAGTCATCTTATTCAATTAATGCTAATACTTGTAAATCTCGTCAAGCATTCATGATTATAACTTATGTCAACAACAAATCAAGTTCCATTCATAGCTCAGGTGTCGGTTATACCATACAGTATGGGCTATGAAAGTGTCAAGCATTTGTTGTACCAAGTGTTATACAACATAAATTAAGATTAGTCATTTAACAAGCAAAGTATTAAAGAGTGAACAAGATAACAAATACAAAACATGTTAATATCAAATATTAAAGTTCATATTGAGTTTACATTATACTTATTCTTACACCATTAGTGTAACCTTTTCATCTTGACATAATTAACTTAACTAGACATAATGAAAGAAAGAAAAATAGATAAACAAAATAAGAACATAAAAGTTAACTAAGTAAAGGAAAGGAAATGAAAGGCATAAACATAATATTAATGGAAGCAAAACATAAACATTACAAAAAATACAAAGAGAGAAAAGAAGAGCATGATCTTGATCTAGACACCAAGATGCCTAGATGCATGGCAAATGCCTCCTTTTATAGGCCAAAATTGAAAACTATTGATTTGATGACTGATTAATAAATGCGTGGCTAACTCTTGACTTGGTGACAATCCTTATCTTCTCTTGTCTGCCCAAAATGTCATTGATAACGTCAAAATTAGAGCCACTTGAAAACATGAAAGTTGTAGGACATTGTCTCAGATATCTTGTGTAAAAAATTCAACTCATTTGGACTCCTAAAACTCCAGGTATGGCCAAAATGCCAAATAGTGCTCGAGCTGGAGGACAGATTCGGGCTTCTTTGTTGTTACTATAATTTGGACTTGAAAATGGCCTTTTCATATCTTGGGCTTCACAGGAAAGTTATAGGCCTATGTCTTACCTTTCCATCTATATAAAATGGACATAAATCTGAGATTTATAGCTCCAAATATGACCCAATTACCTAATAGTGTTCCGGTTTGGATTGCACCGACATCTCTTTTCTAAGTTTGATCATCTCTTTGCCTTTGCAATTGAAGTTCTTAAAGTCATCAATCAATCATTTCATTTATGTGATAGGCCTCCATTTAAAATGGATATTTACCATAAATTAAAGGTATCTTATATTATTAGATAGATTATTATAAAACGTATTTTAGTTAAGGAGTTATTGATACTTCAAGTGCAAAATGATAATATAAAACCATAATAAAAATGCACTTTTGAGTACTAATCACTTATTCGACAAAGTGAGTCAATAATGAACTAATTACCCTATTTAAATGATGATTTGATTTAGAAAAACAATATTAACACCGCCATCATTTTAATTTTGTTTAATATTAACTAAAATATACAAAAAAGAAAACTTTCTAGTCATTAAAGATGTCTCCAAGTGTACTATTACTCTCAACTGTTAATAAAGTTTATTAAATCATAAATTGTATTTAAACAACATTACACTCAATTGATTTAGAAATGTATCATTACTAGATGTTATTTGTAGTTTTGATAGATTTTATTGAATCATCATTTGATTATGTGCTTGTTTACCCCTAGTTGATTTGAATATTGTCTATTATCCCTCTTAAGGTCCACTATATTACCCTCAACTGCTCAACTTTTCAAGAATGAATTATAAGAAATATCAATTTTATTTTTGTTAAGAACTTTGCAAACTCGATCATTAAAATATTTTTATTTGAAAATCATTTTCTTGTTTTAGAATCAACTCGTAAATTTCAAGGATCATGTCCATTTCAATCTAATTTTTGCAAAGAAATCACGAGAAATCATTTTAAAAGTGTTTATTTGATTATAACCCTAAAACATCTCATTTATTACTAAGATGAATCTTTTGTACATTTTTTTTGTTGAGAATTTATAGGATAATGGTTAAGAAAGAAGTGTTAGCTCAAAGTGGAGCTATCTATGGTTCAAATAAATTATTTTTTTTTTCATTTTGAAAATAAATTTATTTTGAGTTTCTTATAATTCCTAGGGTTTTAATATTTCTTTAGAAAAAATATAATTTGGTTTGGTAGAGGTTTATGATGAGGTGATTTTTTTGTTTTTGTAGGTTTCAAAGCAAGAGGCTTGACTAAAACTTAAGGTTTTGTTAAGAAACATTAAATGTTATTAGTATAAATAATAATAAATAGCTTGTTTGTAATGTCATGATTCTTGTGAAAATATCTTTCACATTTTGAAAATACCATTTGTTGATCAAAGTTATTAACTTGATTAGAAAGGATTTGTAAAGATATGTAATTAGGCTATGACTTTTTGGCTATGAAAGAAAGGGATTTGTAAGCTCCAAAAATGTTTTAAGGTTCTAAATACTTAAGTTCATTGTAGCTATATCTTTTTTTTTTCATCATGTTTCTTTCATTTGCCCTTTTTGTTTTCTTTGGTAAGGCCTTATCATGTTGTTTTAATCTTGACTCTTTTTTTTTCAATTGGTTATGCCACCTAACATTTGGATTTATCCTACTTTTTGTATTTTTCACAATATCTCCTTGGTTTTTTATTTTTTTTAATTTTTTCATCTATCAATGTAAGGGTGCAATCTTGGTCAAGATCAACTCTTGATCTTTGGAATTTTATTTGCCCTTGATGTAAAATGTGATCCTAGTTATGGTTTTTACAAATAAAAACTTATTCAGGCTTAAATTGAACCATAAAAAATATATTTTAGAATGTATAAGGATAACAAAGATAATCTTTTTTTATCATTTCAAGCACAAACGATTAAAACTGATAAATTTTATTATTATTTAGTGTAATTGTTTAGAACTTTTGCATAAAGACTTATGTTTTTATGAATCAATGACTAGCAAATCAAGTTATATGCAATTATTTATACAACTAAAATATAGTTCAAAAGACATTGGGTGCAAGCTTTTCATATATTTTTCATGTCTTGGCTCAAAATCATTTGGTCATCTTATAGTAGGAATTGCTTGAATGACTTGTATTCCACACTCTTTTAAGCAAACATTGAATTATTTCTAAAGTTAAAAGGCAAGTTTAATTTTTTCAAGATTATTTTGACAAAAAAAGAGCTTTTATAGAATTGATGTGCCAAAATATTTTGAATGGAGCCATAAAGTAATTCATAAGGGTCAATTTTATGAATTTCAAAGGGTTTGCCTCTTAGTGTTTTACAAGAAACACCTTGGGGTTTGAACATTTTCATTGCTAAAACATAAGTTATTACAAACATCCTGGGGTTTAAGCATTTTCATTACTAAAACATAAGTTATTACTTTCACATAAATATCTTTTAATGTCAAAATAACAAAAACAAAAAAAAAGCATATTGAGCTAAAAGATATGATATAATTTCAAAACAAAGTGTAGAATACAAAAATCCCATAACAAAATTGTTGACAATACAACATCTTAATTAGGTCAACTTATGCTCTTGATGATCCACTTATAATATTATAGATGACATTATCCTTTATAACTCAATATGCCTCTTACTTACTAACTTCAAAACTTAACATCTGAATTTTTTGAATTTTTTGTAACTTTCAATTGAATGATTGAGGATTTGTAACATTTTCAAATTATAATGTCATGAAGTCTCATGTATTTTTTTAATGAATGTCAAGTATTGAATTTTAAGATTATAGAATTTGTTTATTGAAAATTCAGCAGAGTTTCCTCTATTTTATGTTGTACTAAGTTATCAACAATACTTCTATCATGTATCATTACAAACTTCTCTTTTAATTCAATCATCCTAGATCATATCTCATTTATCAATTAATCTCTCAATACTTATACTTATCAATATATTCAAGTCTTATAATATCAATTAGTAAGTCAACATAAAAGAATTATAAAAAAAATTGAAAATGAAAAACAATTTCATCACTAAAAAGTAATAAATGTTAACTTACTAAGTATATATATTTAGACTAAAAGAATATAGTATTAAGATTAAGAGTCATGTTGTTTTCAAACACCTAATGTATTATACTATTTTATATTATAAACTTTTATTATAATTCTAAAAATGATTTAGTCATACTAACATCTATATATATATATATAATACAACCATTATATATTATACATCTACTATTTGATTTTTACAACACAAAAGTTTTCAAAGAAAATAAAGACATAAATAGTAGGTTCCAAAATGATAATTCATAAACAAAAAATCTTACATCTAATGATTTAAATCACCTTGTGGTGTATCTATTTTAACAATAGCTACATTAATTATTTTACTTAATATCTTAGTGTTCTACTAATTATTTTACATATAGCCTTTAAAACTTACTACTTCTAACTTCAATTAATTAATTCATATAATCTCTTCACAACTTTAATATCTAGCTAAATCATCTTAATTGCCAATAATTTAGATAATTTCATATAATTACCCACAAATTTGGTTAACCTTCCTTGATTACCAATAAATCTAACAATTTCATACTAATTATCTAGCATTCGGCTAACTTTTTTTGTTAGCCAATTAATTCAGTAATTTCATACGAATTATTCTATTTTTAGTTAATCTTTTTATTAATCAATAAACTTGGTGATTCTCTTAATTACCCAAGAAATTTGGCTAACCCATCTTAGTTGTCAAAATTAATCTAGTAAATTCCATATGAATTACTCAGGATTCGACTAACCTCCTTTATTAGCCAAATAATTCCTATAATTTCACATAAATTACCAATAATTTTCATTTTAATAATCACTCAATTTATTCATTTGCTTTATTTTTTTATTCTTTTAACATCAATTAAATAAACAACATAGAAATTTACGGAAAATGAATAATTACAAAATAAAATAACGAATGACCTATCTTCTGCTTGTGATGGCCCAACTCCTTCTGTCTGATAACCAACTCTAGACACAACTCTTGAATTAATCAAATGTTATTATATCATGTATCCATCAATATTTTTCTTATATATCGAAATGTAAAGCATGTAATTTTAATTTTTAATTGGTTCTGATACAAAAAAATTCATTTTTAAATATAACATCATTATTTCACATATAACCACATATTTAAATGAAGTTACTTCTTTTCTTGTTTTTTTTTATATATAATTCCTCCATCAAACAATCCTTTTATTTTTTATGCCTTCACATTATGTTATTTATTTTATCTAAACATATGTAAGAACTATATTCAAAAAGAATCTAAACATCTTGTTTTCATGCTTTCTTAACTAGTTCAATTGTCTTTTAAATTGAATTTACTTTTTTTTTTCAACTTTAATGTTATTTCTTCATTTAGTCTTTCTTAAATATTTTAAACATCATGATTAAACATAGTTTCCTAAACATTAACATCAAAAACTCATTTCTCCAACATTTGGCTAAATTTTCCTCATTTACTTGTTATTTCAACTTACTTTTATGTTATTCAACTTCAACTTGATCATTTTTCCTTCTCTTAATTTTCTTAAATTCGATTCAAGGGAAATTAAAGTAAAATTGCATGAAATTTCTTCCTAACTTAATCAAGTAAACTTAAAAACATCTAAATCAAACATTAAATCCAAACTTTTTATGTTTACCAATTGATTTTCTTCTAATTTCTCTTCTCTCCCAAGTTAGCTAAATTCCCTCTTTGAATTCCTCTTTCCTTCACTTAATTCTTCCTTAGATAGTGTTTAATAAGTTGAATTTTGTAAATTTACAAGGTTATTCTCTCACTTTTCTTATTTTTGGTTTTTATAGATTTTCCTTACTTTTCTCTCTTTCTCTTTTTCCTTTTCTTTTCTTTCTTTTCCCATTCTACTTTTGCTTAATTGGCAGCATATAAAAGAAAGAAAGAGCTGATTTGTTTTATTTTTAATGATAAATGATCATTTTTTCCATAATGAGTTCTTTTACTTCTATTTGACGGCCCTTTTTTTTGTTAGCACTCTTGAGCTTTATTCATCCTAAAATTTTAACAAGATTTTATTCAATATATTTAAAGATCACTCATTAGCTTAATCTGGTGTTCAAGTTGGAAATTATATCCAATAACATAAAACTTGTGAAATTGTGATTTTTAATCAAATTTATAAATTATCCAAAAAATCTGAAATGTTAACCCAAGCTAAGGCATCATATTAGAAGGATGCATATAAATTTTTAAAATTTTCTGATAACTCGATTGATAGTTACAAATTTGTTTTTATATAAAACTAGTTAATTTATGATTTTTCATCCAAAAGATTTACCAGATCCCATCATGATATTTACACTTCTTATTTGAATTGTATGACTTAAAGGAATGGTGGTTTTATGGGATCTAGTGGATTTGGGATAATATGTCCAATGTTTAGTAGATGTTAGTAAATATTTTTTAGTAGTAAATGTATATTGATATTTGACACTAGCATTTGAGTAGTTGATGATATAATGACATTCGATAGAACAAAATTTCCCAGTTTGATAGCCATTTCTTAATTCATTTCCATCATGACTTCATAATTCATGGTTGGACCTTTTATTTTACCTCTTTTGATGGTCTGTTCTATCATTTTGGCCACAATCACTAGGTTAGTAAAGTGCTAGGCTGCATTTCCAATTAAGAACTCAAAGTATAGCATCTTAAAAGTGTTGGTAAATAAGCTATTCATCTTCTTTTCTAGCTACTTTTGGATTTTCATGTCATCTAGCCTCAAACATCAGTTTAATGTAGCTCCACTTAAGCTACCTTGAAAGAAGTGCATTAATAGCTTTTCATCATACACAACTTTTATCCTCTTGTTGTAATAGGACTTAAGATGAATGATAAGGCAATAAGTTCCAGTGTACTTTATAAACTCAAGTATATAAAACTTTTTTGGTATAACCACATTTAGGACTAAACACATCTTGGTGGCTTGACCATGATCATACAAAGTAATGTCTTTGATAATCCTCACTCTTGCTTCTAACATTATTGTGTTATCATGATCAATATCATTATCTAGTAGGATTCATTGGTGAATGCATCCATGACTACTAGGGCTGGTGCAGGTACTTTTTACATCATAAAAATTGTACTACACTAGGGTTTTGAAGTATGTCTTCTCATCCTTTCTTCAATCTGTGTTTAAACAAAAGTCATAGGCTGATTGGATGGGTCTTCACTAGAGATTTTTTTTTATAGTATTTTCTTGATCAAGTTAGCAATGCAGGCCATGCTATTTTCAAGGAGTCCAACTCCTTTTGGAAGTGGGAATCACAATGTCATAACTCAATTATGGGGTTATTTCCTAAACTTTTTTTCTTTTTCAAAATAAAAACATAAAAAATAAAATTAAGGCAAGCAATATGGAGAAAGCAGGTTAGGAAATCAAGCTATAATTTTTAAAAAATTCAAGGCCTAAATGTACCCTATTGTGCCAAAAAATAGAGAGAAAAAATGCAAATTCAAGGTCAAATTAAATGATTATTGGATGAATTTGTGTAAAAATTAAGTGAAATGATATAATTAATTTTTTAATAGGCTAATTTGATATAATCATGGGCCAAATTAAATTTTAATTATATTTAAGAATTAATTTCGGTCCAATTCAAGGATTTAATTAAGTACAAGGACTTAATTATACTTTAAATAGGTCAAATTAATTTTATTTTGGGTTTAATTGGTGAAAAATTAAGTTTGGGAGCTTAATTGAGAATATTGAAATTTTAAGAGACCAAATTTAATTTTTACCAAGTTAATTGGTTAAAATCAGGGATAAAATTGCAAGAACATTGAAGTTTTGGAGTCAATTAGGGATTAAATTAAAGAAATTCGTAGCTAAGGACAAATCTGTAAAAGGCACCATAAATTAGGGGCCAAATTGAAGAAATCAAAACTTTAGTTGAAATCAGGCAACGTTTTGAGTATTTAAAAAAATAAGAAGAAAACCAGATGTCTGGTCACTATTCATTATCTTTTTCTTTTACCCGATTAAAGCTGGTTCAGTTACCTTCTTTGTAGGTACATTTAATGCACCTAACGACTACTAAATTTAACCAAACTTGCACAAAAATGATCCTCTACAGTTCTGGTACATCCTCATGTGAATAGTTTAGTTTGAATAACTTATTGGCCCTAGAGTTGGCCTAAACATGCCAACTCAAGTAACTTTTTTTGCAGAGTTGACAGTGTACCATGCTTACTTTGAGCTAACAGTTAGGATCCTTTCCAAAATAATTAAGGTCTAAAAGTTTACCCAGGTACAGAAAAGATTACCCTCTTCCACTGCCTATAAATAGAGGTGGATTTGATGACCTGAGGGAGGAGAAATTTGAGTCCAAAAATCATAAAAAGATCAGCCTTTCCCCTGTTTCCATTTTCCTTTTTTCTCTATCAACCTTCTATAGCTCTTTCCAACTCTTTCGTAGCTGTATTTTTCGATGAGAATACCTACAAACCCAGCACATACACCATGAACACCAACTCCACCATAGGAAGTCAGCATAACCAACAAGCAACCATCGCGACTCTCTCTCTCTTTTCCTTCCAGCCTTTCTCTCTTCTTTGCAAACTTCTTCTTCATGTGTAGTAGCAACTCCGGTGGCCAAGCTATCCATCAACGCCACCACCAACCTCTCCACCAACAAGACCATAGGCCTTCACCACCTCAAGTGGTTCTCCATCCCTGCATTGCATCAACCATCCTTGTTGTTTGCTACTACAGTCGCTATATACAGAATTCATTTTGCATGTAGCATCTAATTAATTAGCCCCTTGTTTAGGCTGGGCCAGTTACGGTCAACCCAAGTGGTTGGGTTGGGCCTAGCCCTCATGTTAAAAAAAATTATAATTTTTCTCTCATATTTTTCTATCAATTTTGCATAATATCGGGTTGTTTATTTACACTTTAAAATATTCAGATTTTAGAATGGTTATGATTTAACCCGATAAGGTAGAGACTATCTCATAAAGAGAAATTTGTCCTAAGCCTTAGAAAAGACTAATAAATAAAAACTCGACTTAGAAAAAAGCAATCAAACAACAATGCAACTTACTTTAGGTAGGGTGCACTAGGAGTGATGTGTTTTCTCCTTACACAATCAATCCCTTACTCAGACTATTGCAAACTATAGGTTTTTAGTGACCATAATACTAGGTGGCGACTCCCAAACCTTAATCATAATTTTATGATTAAAACCCTTTCCAGCACACAACACCTCACACTAAAGGCATGACAAATACCTCTATCATAGCCAGACGACATTGCCCCGTGACACATGATGAACGTGTTCTTCATCTTCCATGTTCATTTGTTAAAGTAGAGTGTTGTAAACTCTATGGATTTGATCTTTTTAGGGACCTATATTTCAACTTGTATATGCACTCATGACATTTAAGTCCCTAAAGCATGAATGCTTATGGATGCAACTGTATAGACACGTACATCAAATGTGGATTAACTGATTAGTACTCAAAAGTGCATTTTTATCATGGTTTTATATCATCATTTTGCACTTGAAGTATCAATAACTCCTTTAACTAAAGTATGTTTTATAATAATCTATCTAATAATATAAGATACCTTTAATTTGTGGTAAATGTCCATTTTAAATGCAGGCCTATCACATAAATGAAAGGATTGATTGATGACTTTAAGAACTTCAATTGCAAAGGCAAAAGGATGATCAAACTTAGAAAAGAGATGTCGGTGCAATCCAAACAGGAGCACTATTCGGTAATTGGGTCATATCTAGAGCTATAGATCTCAAATTTAGGCCTACTTTATATGGATGGAAAAGTAAGACATAGGCCTACAACTTTCCTGTGGAGCCCAAGATCAAAAAAGGCTATTTTCAAGTCTAAATTATTGCAACAACAAAGAAGCCCGAATCTGTCCTCCAGCCCGAATCTGTCCAGTATTTTGGCCATATCTGAAGTTCTAGAAGTTGAAATGAGCTGAAGTTTTTACACAAGAAAGCTGAGACAATTGCCTAGAACTTTCATGTTTTCAAGTGGCTCTAATTTTGATGTCATCAATGACGTTTTGGGCAGACAAGAGAAGATAAGGATTGTCACCAAGTCAAGGGTTGGTCATCTACTCATCAATTAGTCATCAAATCAATAGTTCCCAATTTCAGCCTATAAAAGGAGGCACTTGCCATGCATTTAGGCATCTTGGTGTCCAGATCAAGATCATGCTTTGTTTTCTCTCTTTGTATTATTTATGCTTTGTTTTCATAATATCAAGTTTATGCCTTTCATTTCCTTTCCTTTCTTTAG
>SRLM01007636.1:0-15554 GCA_015708895.1 Populus ilicifolia
TTTAAAAAATATAAAAAAAATCAATTTAATATTGAAAAAGCTTAGAAATTTTTAAAAACGAGTTAAAACACAAAGCCGTGCTAGCTCCACCCTCTACTCTCTTGCCGCCCAGCAACCCTCGTTACCCCTAAATTCCAACGTGGCACTCGTTCCTGCTTCCTCACGACCCACCCATCACCGTTCACCTAACACCAGCGCCAGTTATTAACGGCTCCTTTTTTACATACTTCTGACCGGTGCGTGAATTTAAATCCTATAAAGGAGGGGTATAAGTGTAATCTCATAGAATTCTTTGAAATGAAGAAGCTGTGACCCTGCTGGACACATGTTCCCGAAGTAACTGCGCCGATGCAATCGCTTCGAAGGAAGTATCCAGAGTGGCTGGCTCCCGGTAAGCCCTCATTGTTACTGTCACGTATCCCAATCAAGTGGTAGTCATGAGGATATAGCGAATATTAAAGTGAGCACTACTGTAGAGGATAAGAAGCAGTTATTTTATCCCTTTTTATTTTTTATTTTTGATGTGCTTGTTTTTTTTGAGTAAACTAAATTTGTGATACTGTACTTCTACCCTTTTAATTTAGATTTTACCGATATTACTATCATAATTTAAAAAGCATTTCAATTTCACTTTTTATTACCAAGGATATTTTTAGAATGTGATAGAATTACAATTTAAAATATTTTTGGTTTAAAAATATATTAAAATATTTTTTCATATTATTATATCAAAATAATATAAAAACATTAAAAAATTAATTTTTTTTTTAAAATTCAATCGTATTTTTAAATGCGGTCTAAGTTAGTTATGAAAAAAAAGCTCTAATTCATATTTATTTCAGTTTTTATAATTTTTCCTCAAGTAATACAAATTTCTTTATGATATCACGGTAATGGTTAAGGGTAATACTGAAACCAGAAGTGTAAGTATCAGGATAGATGTATAATATTGCTTAAGTACGTGGAAAAAGCGAAGTTTATCCATGTTTTTTTAGTTTTGAATCAGTAGTTCATCGCAGAGTACAGACTGGAGAGTGTCAGGTGAGAGAGTAAAGAGTACAGAGAGAGAGGAGGGAGAGAGGAAAGGAAAGGAAAGGAAAGGAAAATAAAAAGCTGCAGCCGGCTTAGATAGATAGATAGATCACAGACGCATCTGTTGTTGCCGTATCCGGTGTCTATACTTGCTGAACAGACGGGCGGTAATCTCTCTCACTTTTTTTCTTACTTAATATAATTTAATCAAAGTGGAAATTGATGATGTTGGAAAATGGTAAAACCTGTTTGGAGAAAAAGGAAATGGTAGATTTAGGGTTTTGAAGAAGCACATTTGAGAGGTAATGTACAGATCTGGTTCAAATCCTTAATGTTTTCTCGCTATTCCTTGGAGCACAACTTTGAGCTGCTTCCCCTTGCGTGCGTGCTCTAACCTGTAGGGTTACGTAATAATGGATAACAGTGCTGGGTTTCTGAATTGCATGCTATCATTTCATTTTCTTAAAGAGACATGGTGGGTTTCTGTTCCTGTTTGTTTTTGCAGCAATGGGGAGAAAATCACCTGCGAAATGGATAAAGACTGTTTTGTTTGGAAAGAAGTCTTCCAAATCTCTTATTGTCAAAGGAAGGGAGGTAATTAATTTAATTTAATGCCAACTTACTTCTTTCTAATATTCTGTTTGACAACCTTTCAATCTATCCATCAAGCTATGGGATTGCTTTAGCTCTCTCTCTCTCTCTCTCCCCTATCCATCAAGCTATGGAATTGCTTTAGCTCTCTCTCTCCCCCCCCTGTTCTTAGTCTGTTAAGCTATAAAAGGCTGTCTTAACCTTAGGCTTATTCAAAAACCATTCAATCCAGAAGCTTAAGTTGTGATAAGCTTTTATGTTGGAACAAAATCATAGGTACTAAATCCTAACTTTGATCGTTATGAGCAGAGAACTGTGAATGACAAAGAGACATTGGTTGCTGTTAGAGTTGTGGAAGCTGATGTGACCTCAGTTCCTCCGGTGGCGCAGGTAGTTGTGCCGACAGCCCCCACTACCACTGATATCACTGAAAGGTTGTTAGAGCCAGAGAGCAGGGAAACTACAGAATCATTGCGTGATGGAGGTATATTGTCAACTGGAAATCAAGATGCAAATCATTCTCAATTATACACTCCTGATGCTCCTCCATCTGATGCTGACAAAATAAGGCTTGATGAAGCTGCGACAATGGCACAAGCCGCATTTAGGGGTTACTTGGTAATTTTCTCTTATCTTATTATCATCACCGTGGATATTTATCTAGATCGTTGCAACATTGTTAAAATTGCGTCTCTTGCTTTTGGCGATGGTTGTGCGGTATCTGTTTTTCAAGTGATTGTGTAGGATAGGATAGATATCTGTTTCTTCTAGTGGCTGTGGCAGTTTTGCCAGCTGCAAAAGCACAATTGCCTCGAGATTAGATACAGTTTATACGGATTCTTTCCTTTGGCTTATCATTTTGTTCACATGGGTCTTTGCTTTGTGAAAAAAAGGCTATTGAACCTTGCAAAGCTGGTTGGGTTGTAAAGCATTAGCTTGCAGTGTGCAGATAGGTGCACTACTGGGGCTGTTTTCATGGACCTTGAGGGTCCAACTGACTTGGTACCAGGTATGCATGGTTGTTCAGTTACCTGCAGTTTTCCTAGTCCAAGCCTAGAGGTTGATGGCTAATTGTGGCTTTCAGGGAGTCGATATGGGCCTAGATGCAATGGTCTCATGCCCTAATGTGTTGTATAGCAAGCATGAGGGTGGCATTAACTAAATCTCTAATTGATGTAATGATTCTCAGTTGATATTCTATCCATTTCATGTTGTAGCTGTTGCAATGTCTTCTTTTTTTCTTGAGTCAACGCATGTGATTACGTTTGTGTGGAGGTCATGCAGTCCCTGATACAAGTTTGTTTTTGTGAAGGCTCGCCGGGCATTTCGAGCTCTGAAGGGCATCATAAGGCTTCAGGCTCTTATCCGTGGACACTTGGTTAGAAGGCAAGCTGTTGCTACTCTCTGCTGTGTGCTTGGAGTTGTCAAATTACAGGCTTTTGCTCGAGGAAGGATGGTTAGGAATTCAGAGATTGGCTATGAGGTTCATAAACTATGCAGCCAAGTACAACTGCCGGTAAATTCTTGGAAAACCAAATTGATTGTTGCTTCTTCTGTCCCTTATGTAACAGCCTTTGAAAGGAGCTCAAATGCATATACCCCAGTCATTTAGGAGGAAGGGCCTGAATAAGCTTTTTGCCCGATATGACTGAATCAATCGCAACACAGGGGAGTCCTTAATCAAGTATGAGTCCCCGGGTATGCTTTTCCGAGTCCCAAGTGTTCGAAGGAGGCGAGCTCCATTTAAGAAAAAGGAGAAAATATCTTTCTTCTTGAGTACCACTTTTAGAATTATGGGTTTAGGCACCCATTTGAGTACCTCTTTTAGAATTATATGGTATTTGATCAAGCATATGAATTTAGTTTTGCTCTTTGTTTTTGCACTTGGGGTGGACTTGTAATGCTTCTAAATGGTGTGTGCTTGTAGTTTAAGCTTAGAGTTAAAACCTCTTTCTTAAAGAATGTATACGAGTAGTAATAATAAATAATCAGCCTTCTTGTTTAAAAATTTAGACCTTTAAATTACTGTAACTTACAACAATTTATTATTGTAAGGTTTCACCCATTCTCAAGGCCACAAAAGTTTCAGGTTTTCAACTCTGTCTATTTCGTCACTTATATTGTGTGGAAATCTTAGATTAGACTATTGTTCCCATGCATTCCTTTTGAAATTTCATGAAAATATATAATGCGCGACACAGTTGTGTAGCATGACAAATGAATACAAGTATGGTTTGTTTTGATTGCAGTCCTTCCTAGTGTAGTGAACTTAATAAGTTTGGAAGAAACTACACAAGGTTTAATATCATCATTTAATGACATTCTGAATCACTTTGCTTACTGTATTTCTGAATAATAATTGTTGAGGCTTCAATTCTTTTTGTTTTCTTATTTATCCCGTAACTAAAATTATATTGTTGCTTTTTTTGCTTGTTCTACTTTTCATCATTAATTCTTCTTTCATCCTTGTATCAGGAGGGCAAGCTTGCAGATTCTAGTAGAGTTGGTATGCAAATGGCCAAGCTGTCATCAAATGCTTTTGTTGGCAAGGTATTAATAGAACAATGATTTGATTATATTTATTGCATAGTGGCTTAGTTGTGTACAGAAGAAGGTTCTCACCTAGGACAAATTAAGAATAGCCCCATGATGTACATTCTATGCGTTTGTGATTTTATTTATTTGATTGTCATTCCAGTGATAAAGAGCTCCTTGTGGCTACAAATGGAATCAACAAAAACCTTATTTAAACCAGATACTGTTAGGGCTTGTAAGTGCTTATTCTTCTTGATAACAACCAGCTCTTCTCTAGGAGATATAAGAACAACCACCTTGATAAGTTAATGGAAGGAACTGTGATTTGATTTTATCTATCCACTTACTTCTGATACATGAAACACAAATCAGCAACATGAGCACCAAGGGTGCAGCAGTCAGTGATGAAATGTAATGGAAAATTCCAAATTCATTTCCTATACATGAGATGAACCATAATTCATGCATAATACTTAAGCATTCATGAGTAGTGAAAACTGTCTATAATGCCTTGGATATAAAGTTATAACCTCAACTATCCCTCGGAGGGTTGAGAGTTTATTCTCCCCTTCAATTGCTCTTTCTTTTTGCTCTCCACTAAACCCAAACCACTGTGTATAAAATCCCGTTTTCTGTAGTAAAACAAAAGGGCCCAATCTTTCCTAGCATTAAGGTCATGATTCACTGAATCTCATTTATTTGAGATCTTATAAAGATAACTGTAAGAAATGGTTTGCAATATTTTCCTGAGTAACTCTTCAGTCAGGGTTGACATTCACATAGTTTTTGTAATTATACCAGTCAAGCTTTGTTTTCTAGGCATGAAAATATTTGATTAAAGGGATACCTATCCTCAAAATTCATTTGTTTGCAAGGCTGTTTCTTGCAAAATTTGGGAATTTCAGACACCATCTTTAGTGATATAAAATGTCATGAATATCATCAATTCATCATGCAAACCTTTTTTTTTCTGTGAGATCCTGGAGGAACAGTTCATTTCTCTCCTCTGTACATGGAAAGGGGGAAAGGGTTGCATCTTCCATGTAACTTGATTTTATCTGCATGCAGCGCTTTCTGTCATAAAAAAATTGAAATAAACATGAAAGGTTCAGTAAGAGTATTTCTGGTGCTTGCACTGGGATCAGGGATATTTAACAGTGATCAGTTAGAAAACATGTATGAATTTTAATAACACCCTTTCCATTTGATCTCTGATGGGACTGTTTTCCAGCTTCTTGCCTCATCACCGACTGTAATGCCTTTGCAACTCCCCTATGATTCCATGGAACCAAACTCAGTTGCAAACTGGTTAGAGTGCTGGTCAGCGTCCTGTTTCTGGAAACCAGTTCCCCAACCAAAAAAAATTACTTGCTCAAAAACTCAGAGAAAGCAGAGTAATGGTCAAATAGTGGAAGCAGAAACTGGTAGGCCAAAGCGCAGTGTTCGGAGGGTCCCTGCTGCACAAGTTGACAGTACCTCAGCACAAGCAGCCTCTGAATTTGAGAAACCCAAGCGCAATTTGAGGAAAGTTTCAAGCCATCCAGCTGATTCAGCAGAAAATTCACAGATTGAGCTTGAAAAGGTAAAGCGCAGCTTAAGAAAGGTTAATAACCCTGTTATAGAAAACTCTGCTCATTCAGAGGTTGAAATTGAAAAGCCAAAGCTAGGTCTAGAAAAGGTATCCCGCACTTCAGGTGATAATGTTTTGGGATGGAGCGTAAGTGATTCAGATGAGAAGATGAAGAAAGAAGCTACCTTGACAACATCCCATGTATCTGACGTGGTGAAGAATGATCCAAACTTGATGTCGAAGTTGCCTGATGCAGAGACAGCTGATGAACCTGTAGAAATGATCAATGCATTGGAATCATCACATGACGATCAAGCTGTGGTAGAATCTAAAGCTTCACTAGATACTGGTGGTATAGTTGAGAATATGCAAATAAATGGGAAGTCCAAACACCAGGATGATCCAACAATCAATGACAATCACAAAACTGCCAAGAAACCTTCATTCACAATGAAACCAGAACGTGCCGAGAATGGGCTACAGAGCAGTCCCACCCTCCCTAGCTACATGGCAGCAACTGAATCTGCGAAGGCAAAGCTGAGAATGCAAGGCTCCCCAAGATTTAGTCAAGATCGAGTTGAGAAAAATAACATCACCCGTCGTCATTCTCTGCCCTCTTCAACTAATAGCAAAATCAGCTCCGAGTCCCCGAGGACACAAAGAGCAGTTCATGGTAGTGGCAAAGGAGGGAATAAGAGTGACAAGTCTTTATTGTCTTCAAGAGATGGAAATGGTATGAAATGTTTGATTGCCCCTAAAATTACCATGTCTTGTTTTTTCATGGATGCACACTTGATTTCGTTGTGAAAATTCTCGAGCAATTGTTGTGCAAGTTTTGGCCTCTGAGCATTATAGTTGCTTTTTGGGACCAATCAGCTTGTATACCGTGTTTCAGTGCTCCGAGTCCCTTTGAAATCTAATGCCATGTTGCACATCGGTTTGAGTAACTTCAGCTTAACCTGAAAGCTTTTCTTATTGCTTTTTTATATATTTAAATTTGGTAACTGTCCAATTTGTTATTAGAAGTGCTAGTTAAACATTCTTTTTTCTATTTGACATGAGCTATTCCCCTTTTTTCTGAACTCTCAAGAGCTCTTTTTTTTAATGTACAATATGAATCTTAAGTATGATGTTCCCCCTCCCTCTTTTTTTTTTTGGTTATGCAGCTAAGGGAGCCCAACCAGAGTGGAAGAGGTAATTGTGGAACATTGGTCTTTAAAGGAAGCATAAGGTCTCTTATTTCATCTGCAGTTTTTCTTTTTATATCTTTGGTGCAAGATCATGGTGTAGCAGTGAAACATGGTCTCTTGCCGGACGGGGTGTGGTGGCTCTGAATTCTGGTTTTCTGCTGTGGCTGTTTGCGAGTGGATGTACATCATAGGTTTTTAATTTTCAATCTTGCTAAAATCGTACATTTAATTCTAAATTGGGCCTGGTTTTGACGTGATTTCTGGCGGTGCATTGTGTAACTTTCCTCTTTCTATTTTTCTGTTGTTTTCTTGACAAAAGGCTTCTGTTTCAAATTTTCTGGTGCATTTCTCTATCTTTAATACCTAGTAAGAACTTTTCAAAGATCATTTAAATCTCTGCCTTTTGCCTCAACCAAATTCACACTTTTGCTAGATGTCAAATATCTATTTTAACTTGAAAGCTTAATGTGTTTGGTAGTGCTGTAGTTTTTGCAGTAGTCTAAAAAAGGGGGGGTAAGTTGATTAACTAAATATTTTTGAAATTATGATTAGAACAATATGCAATTTAAATCTCACTGCGTGATACTCCTAAACAAACTATAGATTGATAAGTATAAGTGGTTGGGTGAGGTTGTAAAAATGATTTTATAAAACTCATTTACAAGTTCTTTCAGGGGAGGGTGTTTATTTTTGTTTTTGTTTTTTTTTAATGATAATTTTTTCACATTTGATACTTGTATAGGTTTATGTTGCAATTCTTCTGTTTATTTAATTAGACAGGGATGGTAGTATTTAAATTTGTAGCCATTTGATTGTTAAGGTTATCAAATAATTAATTCATAAATATGAATTGTTGAACAAGTAATCAATTCTATATTAATTAAATAGGCTATCAAATCGTCGTGAAGCTCAGTGAAATTATGTAATCGATTATTCTTTTGAAAACGAAAAATTAATAACATCCAATGTTATATTTGATTGGAAGGATGCTTATTGAAACATCTTTTTATTTTTATTTTTAATAAATGGGACAAACAGTTTAGTTTAATTTCTAACCCAAATATAGTAGGAAGAAAAAAGATAAAAAAAAAATATAGAAAAAATTAGTTCTAGTCAATTCAGGTTAGTATGATAAAGTTTTTACTTTGTGTTATTTTGTGTTATTTTGTTAAACTTGTGAGTTAGAACATTAGATCAAAATAACTTGATATAAAAAAAAATATCAATTTGCATTGTGTTATTTTGTTAAATTTGTGACTTAGAACATTAGATCAAAATAACTTGATATAAAAAAAATATCAACTTGCATTAACTATTTAAACTTGTGATGTATATCCTTAGATTTGAAGCATTTTATTAGAAAAGTTATGAAACTTAATTTTCAATCAATTAGAATGATGAATTTTAAAAAAATAATTTTAACTATATAAAAGAATTCAAAGTAGAAAATAACAATGAAAAGAAAGAGAATCAATATTATTATAGAAAATAAAATTTTTATTTTATTGAAAGGTAAAATTAAATAGAAAAATTCATTTAACAAAAAAAAGAATAAGAATTAAAATTGATAAATAAAATAAATTTTATATTTGATTGAAAGGTGAAATTAAAAAGAAAAATAAATTTAGCAAAAAGGACAACAAAAATAAAAAAATAAGGATCAAATTGGTAAAAATAATATACCATTACTTTGGATAGAAGGATGAAATTGAAATAAATAAAAATTTTATAAAATTATCAAGAACAAAAATGAAAAAATAAAAAATTAAAGATGAAATTTATAATACCAACAATAAAAAGTATCAACCTGTCATTTTAGAGAGGGAAGAGATAAAAAAATAGCTCACTAATAACAAACCAACAATCTAATATTGACATGCCTCAAAATAAAAAAGACGTGATGATTCTTGCAATGACATGACATAAAGGCATTTTTAGACTCTAGAAGACATTTGAGGTGTCGCTTTAAAGATGATGGTGTCTATCACATGTTGATGCGTGCTATACATGCGCTAATTACTTTTTATTTGTTTATTTATAAAAAGACCTAATTAATTTTAGGTTGATCTGATAATAATAAAAGAATATTTGTGAAACGGTGAAAAAGCTTGGGATCAATTTTAATTTTTTGACTTCCAAAGACATTTTGGTTATTACACTATGTGTGTTGTTTTTTTAATTATTTTTCATGTCTAATTAAACACTAAAGTGTCCCTTATATAACATAATAATTAATAAAAAAACCATTAGAAATATATCAAATTACCCCATAAAATTTTGGGTTTTGGAGTGTTCAAGATAACTGTGGTTAGTAAATAGTCTAAATTTTTTAAATGATATTTGTATGTATAGTTCTGGTTAGTAAATAGTCTAAGTTTTTTAAAATGATATTTGTATGTTTGCTATTATCTTAAAACATATAAAAAAATTGTTATTGTTTAGTTAAAATTTATTTTTAGTCTTGCATTTAGGCCATACCTTGCATTAAAAAAAATTACATAACTTTGCTTTCATTTTAAAGTCCATATATATTGCTAATTTTTTATGTTATTTTTGCATTTTCATTTTTACTTTAGCAATCATAAAACAAAAAAAGCATAAATATATGTTATATGACATGCATCTATTTGGGGGGTTTCATGACTTATTTGAAAAACTCATTGATGCTTAACCTATGTTAAAAAACATTTGAAAGGATGACAATTCAAAATCTTTTTATTTTTTTTCTCATTTAAAAACTACATTTTAAATAAATGCTTTGTTATTCATTCATAACATTTTAGATAAATTGACTTATATAGCAAGCTATTGCCTTCCTTATCAATGAGCAATAACACCTTTTTTCATTGATTTTTGAAACATTTCTTTCATTTTAGGCCTTTTGGTACAATATTTATCGATGATACTTGAGTGTCCATCAAGAGCATTAATTTTCTTAAAAAGTCTTAAATGTTAATGTCATTAGATTCTATCTTCAAGTAAATTAACCTAAAATGGTTACTACTTAGGTATTTAAAGATTGAGGTATATAGTCTTATTAAAAAACAAATTATAAGTGAATCCAGATACAATAGAATAAATGAACGTGAAAAGTCATTATCCAAGAATCATTATTGGATAAATAAAATGTTTTACGATATCTTCTTATAGGATTTGGGTTAGGTTTAACAAGCCCAATAAAAGCTTACTTTATTATTCATCAAAATGACTTGATAGACTATTAATAATCATCGGTTGTGATCAAGAGCAAATGAACATAAAAAAATAGCAATTTACAAAAAAAAGAAAGAAAGAGAATGGCAAGGATAACCAGAATTTATAAAGAATAAGTTTATAACGTACATTTTGTTTAACTCATTAAAATAGACTTATTCGCACTTATGTGGTTAGACTATCGATAGATTAAACAAAACATACCATTAAGAAATAGAAGACAAATAACAGTATAACTTATCTCAAGTAAGATGTTTTAGGGTGATAATATCCTCTCTTTAGTATAATCAATTCTTTATCTTAGATCTCTAAAGACTAATTACGTTTTCTAATAATCATAATATTATATGATTTTTTTGACCTATTTTATTCATTTTTAGTACATCGTGATGTCGGGCGTAACAATTCTAAATCCCTAATTGTTATAAGTCAATAGAATTCAAACCTATTTTGATAAATTAACCATTAATCGAGCACCAGAGACTTATTTTTTTTCTCTTAAGTTGTAATATTAGTGAAATTATATTTTATGTTTTTGTTAGCAACTATCACATATTGTATTGGAGAACTTGATGTTAATTCGATAATAAATTTTAAATTTCATTAATAACATATATATTTTTTTAATAATATCATCATTCATTAAATCAAATGTAAAATATATTGAATAGAATGACTAAGAATCTCTAGCTTTATAGAATCTACAATACTAGAATGGGCAAAAGAGTCTCTAAACTAATTGACATCATTATAAATATATTTAATGTAAATAATCCATTCTCAATTTAGGATTTTTTAGGACAAGGTGAAGAATAGTTATACTATTTGTTGTAAAATCTGTCATAACTTATTTTGGGTTATTTTTCAAATTCACCTTTTCTTTTCCAAAAATAAAAAAATCTAAAAAATAGTAGCAGTGAGAAGAGGATGACTGAATGCTTAGAAAATAGCTCGAAATTGGTTGAGAAGGTTTAAAAATACAAAAAATACAATTTGATAGTATTTTTTTATTGATGAGAGCCTTGTTGACAAAAAAAATTTAATTTAAGAAAGAAAATTCCAAAATCAGATGTTTATACACTTAATTAAATCTCATCGAAGGTTTAATTGAATTAATAAAGGTTTGATTGCAAGAAAAATTGGTTTTTAAGTTAATTTGGGCTTTAATTGTAAGAAATTAAAGTTTACGGGTCAAATTATATTTTTTTCAGAGTTGATTTGGTTAAATCAAGGGCTTAATCGCATAAATATTGAAGTTTGATGACCAATTAAGGACTTGATTGAAGAAATCCAAAATCAAGAACTAAATTGCAAAAAACAAGTAAATAAAAGGGCTGAAATTGACTAAATTAGGGGTCAAATTGAAGAAATGAGAAGTTTATTAATCAATTAAGGGTCAAATTGTATAATTTTGAGACCAAGAACCAAAATGAAAAAGGCAACCAACTTTAGAGTTGGTGATTGAATTTGGTAGGTTTATAATTGAATGAATTTTTAAAATTAAAATTACAATTAAGGACTTGATTAAACAAATAATAAATTAAGGATGAATTTGAATTTTTACATGCTTTTGATGCCCTTTTCTTTTAAATTAAATGGCACACAATGCCATTTCAGTGCACTGTTCACAAAAAAAGAAAAGAAAATAAAAAACAGTGTTGTTTTGAACAACATTATAGTTCCTTTTCTTCCCCTATACGTGCACAAGTAGGGGAAAAAGAAGGAATTCTCCTCTATATTCTCTCTCTCTCTCTCTCTCTCCCCCCTCTAAATACTTATCAAGATAAAAATACAGAGGGGACAAGCCTTGTAAGTAGCCTTAGGATAATTACCCAGTAGCCACTTGATCGTTTTACCCCTATGACATGACAGGACATAGGTAGTAACCCTTTCTCCTTTTCACCCTTATAAATAGCAAGGGAGAGAGACACAAAGAAGAGGGAAGATATAAAAGATTGAGGAGATTTTAAAAAGACCAAAAAAAGAGAATGAATGAGAGGAGAGAAACAGGGACATAGGAGAAGAGAAAGAATAGAAAATGAAAGTACATATAGACGAAGAGAAAGAATCACCGGTCGGTCAAAGTAGCTCCCCATGCATAATTGTCTTATTTATAAGAAGAATCACCTCAACGCCACCGTTTATAGTCTGCATCACCACCAACTTGAGCCACCATCAATAATAGCACCACCACCATAAAAAAAACAAAAGAAGAAAAATAGAGAAACAAAGAAAGAAGAAGAACCCTCGTTTGGAACCACCGGTTGCCGTGACAACAACACCACTGTGAACCACCAACACCATCAGGTCAACTTCATTCTTCTTCTTCTTCATCGTCTTTAGCTACTCCACTGTTCTGTGTGAACAGTGAGGAGTTCTCTACTGTTCACGTCAAAATAGTTGTGTCAGGCTTGGTCTAGTCCAAAATTTTTATCCAAAAATCCTTTAAAAAAAGTGTGATTTCCTTACGTATTTTTCTATCAACCTTGATTAATATTGATTTGTATTTTTATATTATAAAGATACAAATTCAGTAGTAAAATACTATATTTTCTCTGAAATGTTGTAAAAACATTAAATAGAAAAAATAAAAAAATATTTTTGTTTTCAAGCATGCGGCCAAGTCTTTCAACTATAGAAATTCTCATATCATGTTTTCAGATAACAAAAAAACAAAGAAATATATGTTTGAGCATATACTTTGACTTTAATAACTAATTTATTAAAGTTATGAGAACTAGGTCAATATTTCAAAAATACCCCCAAAATATTTTGTTTTCTTTTAGTATCCTAGGATTATGAATACACACATGAAACGTATTCCTGATATTAAAACAAGATAGTTCTCTTTTATTGAAGTTATAACGGTTAGGTTTTACCTAATAAGATAATGATTTCTTTACTAAGGAGGAATTTTCTTAAATTTTAGATAGACCAATAACTAGAAAACACAACAATACTTTAGCTTTTATTAGACAATCAAATAATACAGTTTACTTTAGTTAGGACGTATTTAAGGTACTAATACCTTATTTTACACAACCAATCTCCATATCAAATATTTGAGATCAATTAAGATTTATAATGATTAAAATATTAGGCAGAAACTCTCATTCCCCCTTATATATTGATAAAAGATAAGAAATCATTGTCTTTCCCATTTTCTAATTTTTTTGGACACATACTATAAAAGTGAATGATCACAGCTATACCATACAAGTGTAATAGAATTAATAACTTAGGAAATACCATACAAGTGTAATAGAATTAATAACTCAGGAAAATAGATAGTTAATTGATATGTAAATAATATTAGTAATATATGCTTCCAATTCTATTTTATTTTTAGGAGCAAAATCATTCTACAGACAAGACAAGTAGTAGTAAATGACAGCTTTTCGCATAAAATCTCTTTATGCAACATAAATTCAAGTATCCAATACATAAACAATATTTATATTAATTAGTAAATGAACATTTAAAAAAAATTATTGTGCAGTTTTTTATATATTCATCCAATATTATCTTGCTAGGTTTTAACAAACCATTGATACATGGAATTTGTTTATTTTTGTAAAGACCATATAATATAAATTATTAATCAAGCTGTACCTACTTTTCCAATGCAATCATATCAAGACTTCTGGTTTTATCATTCTAGACTCATGTTTAAGAGTGAGGCTAAAATATTATTTTTTATAAAAAAATAATATCTAAGTATTAAAATAAAATAGAAAAAAATATTAAAAAATTAGTTACTGTAAATATATAACAATACTAATTACTAATTAAGGCTAATTTAACATGGTACGCTCTGTTGAGCCCTGTAATCTAAATTATATAATTGAAATAACCTAATAAAAAATAAAAAAATTATAAAGTCCTTAAAAATATATAACTTTTTAAATTTATGATTCGATTCATTAGACCTAAAGTACTTAATTTAGAAAAACTATGAAGTCTAATTCCTAATAAATTAAATATTAAAGGATAAAATTAAAAAAAAATTATACAAAAGAATTTTTAAAAATAGTAATTCAAAAAATAAAGATCAAAACCACTATTACTATTACTATTAATAAGTAATATCATTATCATTACAATTATCATTATTAATACTATTATTATTTCTATTATTATTTTGTTATTATTACTGCTACTGCTGTTATCACTATCATCATAGCTATTATTATCATAATAAACTTAATTTGAAGGATATAATTAAAAATTATGAAAACTTTGACAAAATAGTCAAGAAAAACAATAAAAAAATAAATCAAAAGAAAAGAGATCAAATTGGAATAATTATTATCATGGAAGAATAAAAACTATAAAGAATAAAATTGAAAGTCATAAAAACTTTGATAAAAAAGTAAAGGATAAAAATTAAAAATTAAAAGTAGAAGAACTAAATTAAAAAAAATATTATATATACAAATTAAAAGGCAAGAGTTAAATTGAATAACATATAGCTTTATAATAATGTCCCAAAAAAGGTTATTGTTGTAAGAGAACATGGGGAAATTGAATTTGAAAATGATAAATTTAAAAATGATGAAATGCCAGTTAAAGAAAAATAGTAATAAATCAACATGTATTTAATTTTTATATCAAGAAAAATGATGTGGAGTGGTAAAGGAAGAATATTTTTCATATAAGATATCATTTTAGTAACAAGATATATAGTATAATTATATATAGTGAGAGTTATGCTAATATTGCTTATTACATTTGTTATGGGCCATGAGACATTAACTTGAAAAGATAAATATGAGATTTGATGATCGGTTTTAATGGACACAATAAAAAAAGATGTTGAATTACAAAAGGGACAATCTTAAAAGGGTTCTCGAGGTAGGAGAAGTTGAAATTTCAAGCTTCAAATGGTTAAAAAGCTTCTATAAGCTTAGTGACACGACAAAGAGATTGATGTTTTCTCCCAAGTGCAGGAGTGTCGAAGTAATAAATAACCCGGCAAGACCGGGATCGAACCACAGAGAGGTTATTGTACAAATTATAAATAACAACAATACAACAACAACAACAACAACAACAACAACAACAACAACAACAACAACAATAATAATAATAATACTAGTAGTAGTAGTAATAATAAAGAAAGAGAAGAAGAAGATGATGATGATGATGAGAACTTAGAGATAGAATATTAATGTAAGGATAAAACAGTGATACTAACAAATGTCAAGGTTAGAGGTTCCACTAATGGTATGTCAAACAAGTATAGTAAGCACTTTTATTGTTCAATTGGAATCCACACATAAAGGAGGTTCCAATAATATTATAGATTGTTAACATGATTACATTAGTCATCTTATTCAATTAATGCTAATACTTGTAAATTTCGTCAAGCATTCATGATTATAACTTATGTTAACAACAAATCAAGTTCCTTTCATAGCTCA
>SRLM01007787.1:0-11000 GCA_015708895.1 Populus ilicifolia
CCCTGGAGGCCGGTCTCCAGAATATTTGGCGCTGGATGAGACAGTGATTGCCTTGGTGAGGAAATTCATGCAATCAAAGAAGCCAGTTGCCTCTATTTCTCACGGACAGCAGATCCTAGCTGCTGCGGGAGTTCTCAAGGTAGCACCCAAAGTTTTCCTTCACTTTCATAGAATCACACAAGTAATCATTTTCTTCACACCTGCCATCCTTATTCTTGTAAGTGTGAATCATGTTGCTGTAGGGAAGAAAATGCACCGCATACCCTGCTGTGAAGCTGAACGTCGTCTTGGGAGGGGCAACATGGCTAGAACCGGATCCAATCGATCGTTGCTACACCGACGAAAACTTGGTTACCGGAGCTGCATGGCCAGGGCACCCTCAGTTTGTGTCTCAGCTGATGGCCTTACTTGGTATCCGGGTGTCATTCTAGCTGTGCTGTTGCAATAATACTACCTGTTCATGCATGTCTATCAAATAACATCCGGATTCAAAGCCATTGATGCCCCTGCTTTATTGTTGAAGTAGATGGCCTCATTTGGCATTGTATTTTATTTTTTATTGAGTATAAACTATTAAAAACTATATTGTAATTATAAAAAAAAATATGAAAACACGTGAACCCATGCCAAATCCGATAGCAGGGACAAAGGAGGAACAACTCCCCTCCATTCACAAACAATAGCCGGCGTCTTTGAAAGATTTTCAAGTCAATTGGAAATAAAATGGAATATTTCTGCATCTATAAGTGCTACTACCTTTTAAATATTACAGAAGACCCTAAAAGATTTGGTAATTGTTGCTTTACTCAATATAACAGTAGTTTTTTCCTTTTATTTTCCCGCCCCCTCTAAATTTTGTTTTGAGGTTTCTTTTTCAATTGAATCCTTTGATATCAAGTGAATTTAGGTATTTGTGTTCTAACTTGATCCCGCTTGCCTTCTGCTATGCTACCGTGATCTTGACAAGGCATTTCGAATTTAGTTTGGGACTTGATATTGCGGAAATCAAATTAATTTTATGGTTTTAATTGGATTAGAAGCTAGGGTACCAAAATTGAATAACAATCAAAATGGCAGCTCTGATATAGGGAAAAAAAAACAGTAGCTCTGCTTTTTTGCCAGGGTTTCTTTTTGGTCCCTTTGGTTTGAAAAAACATGTATAATTTTCTTGATTATTTAAGTTGAAGGACCAAAATATATTTTTTCAAAACTCATGGTGCGTCACTCATGTTTGCCATGTTTTTCATTTCAGTCCCTGCTTTTCCAATCTCACTATTTCATAAGAATTTAAAGCCAATTGCTTCTTAATAGGACTAAAATGCCCCCCAAAAAATTTTGATTACAAAATTTAAAAAAAAAATACAAAATTTTATATAGTAATAAATACATAATGAAAATCCCACTCATTTTAAATTACAAGTAATGAGACCGTGAAAATAGAGATACATGTTTTATATATTTTTATTTTTAATACATAAGTTGATTTTAAAATTATCTTAAACAAAATATGTTATTATCCTTTCATAAAATTACATGTTAACCAATGATAGATAATTTAAGTGGATCGGTACTTATTCTCCTTAAATAAGATCTTGAGTTTGAGTCTTGTTAATAGAGTATACTATTACTGAAAGAGCTTGACCTCTTAACAAGTCATCCCGTCTCAATCGAATTAATGAAAATCTAATGAATTTTTAGATATCAAAATTTAAACAAAAAAAATATATATGTTACATAAGTTTATTTTATTATTTTCTATATTTATTGGGCACATTAACCAAACATCAAAGTCATAGCTATTGTAGTGTTTTGTTTGGTATTACATAATGCTGATGTGGTATTAAAAAAGCTATATATTATAGCTTTTTATGCCCACGCAATGCTAAGGGTGTTTTAAGTGAAATTTAGTTTAAATTATTATCATAATAAAAAAAATGTCCAAAAATATTATAAAATAAAAGGCATGGAATTCATAAAGTTAGTGATAGGATTGTAAAACTAAAGAAATGGCATGGAATTCATAAAGTTAAGTAAAGACAATTAAATCTCATCAAAATAAAAGGTGCCTAGAGCCAAATACTTTATGTCTCATACATAGAGAAAAGGTGGATATTAATGAAGATATTAAAATGATTATGAAGATCTTTACTATTATGTCATTACCTAGTATAAGTTATTTGTTACCTAGTTTAGATATGATTGTGTATTTATTATTAGCATATAATCTTAGCAATAATCATAGCAGAAAATATACACAAGATTGTCTTTCCTTGCTGCAAGTTTTTCCCACTCTACATATACATATGTACAGCTTAAAAATGACATGAATGAGAACTATGTTTTACCATTGCATTGTCTCATGTTTCTTCATTGCTTTGCTTCAAATTTCTTCATGGTATGAGAGCTTGGTTTTTAAATTCTTAGACTATAAGCAGAGACAGTGGTGCTGTCATCGAAGACCACTTAAAGGATGTCATTGATATTGGATCAAAGTTCTCAACACTAGCAAATTATTCTGATGATACCAATATATCTAAAAAATTTAGCTCTATGTTATTGAATGAATTTATTATCTTCATTGGTCTAAGGCCATCACTATTGCTCTTAGTGAAAGATCTAAGTTGGGTTTTATAAATGGTTCTACCACTCCTCTAGAAGCTAATGATCCCGAATATGAGGCATGGCTTTCTAAGGACTAGTTGGTCATGTCTTGAATCTTCAACTTCATGAAAAGATATCTTGCTGAGATTTTTAGTTTCTTAGAATCATCACTAGACTTGTAGGATGTCATTCGTGAAGTGTATTGAAATCAAAATAACACTACCAGGATATTTCAAATTCATTGTGAGGTTGTCAATCTTTACCAGCAAGGAAAGTCTTTTGTTTAATTATTGGTAAGCCTTAAAGGCCTGTGAAATGCACTGGAAATGTATCGCCCCTACATTACTGATGCTGTCATATTATGAAAAAAAACTAAGAAGGATAGGATCTTTTAGCTGTTGGCTAGTCTCAGGTCAGTTTTTCAAGACATGTGAAGCCATATTTTGATGAACTCAGAACTACCATCCCTAAAATCAGTCTGTGCTACCATCTAACATGAAGAAATACACAGGAATGTAATGGCACGTGATGTTGGAGTTTCTAAAACTCGTGTTTATCATACCAAATTGATGTCGTAGGATATAATTCTGGTTCTTTTGATCATAGTAAGCACGAACCATTATCAAACTTTAAAAACTACAAAGGGAAATATATTGATTGAAAGTGCCATTATTGCCACAATCTTGGTCATAATACAAATCATTGTTGGCTTCTTCATCCTGAAATTAAGCCTGAATTTACAAAAGACCTAAAAAGACCACCAAGACACGCAAATAATCATAAATCATACCTTGCAAATAATCATGTAAATTCCTCTAAAGACTTTTCTGCTAATTTTATAACTTTGATATCTGACTTTACTAATTATTTGCAAGGTAAGCATGGCCATGGAAAATCATATTGTGAATCTACCAGTCAAGACCAAAAGCAACCAACTGCTCTTCTCAATCACTTTAATGATTTTTTAGCAGAAGTAGACCCAAAAAATAGTCAAAGTAATCTGATTACTTTTATGACTGCATTAGAACTTGTAAATTCACATGTTCTTTAAATAATAAATTCTAGTACTACCAATCACATGTCAAACAAATTAGATAACTTTCATGATTTTAAATCATTTATTAAACCCATGTTTGTATTCGTAGCTAATGGTTAAAAGGAAGGGAAAATCAATCTATTCTTTCATAAGATAGTCTCTGTTGTTATATTTGTACCATCCTTTCCATTTCAATTGTTTTTTGTCAGTAAGATTACATTTACTCTAAAATATAAAGTAATTCTTACTTCTTCCATAGTTGTGTTTCAGGATCTTGTCACCAAAAAGATGATTGGTGAAACATTTTTTCTATATAGTCTCTATTGTATCTCTAAAAAATCACAAGTCTTTAGAGGTTTTCAAGCAACAACTAATCCACCTCATGAGCACAGCATCATCATCTAGCTCTCCTTTTAGAGTTTATTCTTAGTAAAATAAAGTCGGTTTAAGTATATAATTGCTCAATTATGAGATTTGTTATTTTTAAAAATCTACAAGACTTCCATTTACTCCTTCAATGTAAAAAACTACTCATACATTTGAACTTGTTCATTCAGATATATGGGGACCCTTTCATAATTCCATTAATGGTTTCAAATATTTTGTTAAAATTATCAATGACCTCTCTAGAGTTACTTGGGTGTATCTGCTAAAAACAAAGCATGATATATTTGTTTGTTTTCAGGATTTTTGTTTGTTAGCGATCAATCAGCTTTAAACTCACATTAAAATACTTTGATCTAATAATGGCACCAAATATATGTCTAAAAAAATGTTAAAATATTTACATTCTAATAGAATTCTACATTAGATTAGTTGTGTTGGTACACCTTAACAAAACAAAATAGTTGAACGTAACAATCATAATCTGCTTGAAAAAAACTTATGTCATTATGCTTCAAATGAATGTTCCTAAAGATTTCTAGTCCTATGGAGCTCTTATAGCTACTTATCTTATAAATTCAAGTGTTAGACTTTAAATTTCTTCTTGAAGTTTTGTAGGATAAAATTCCAAATATATCTTATCATAAAGTATTTGGCTGCACTTGTTTTGTACACTTACCAACTACATATTATAACAAACTAGATGTTAAAGCAATCAAGTGTATCTTTCTAGGTTACTCCACAACTCATAAAAGATACACGTGTTATGATCTTGTGTTGCAGAAACTACATGTTTTCAAGGATGTGAAATTTCTTGAAGATACATAATATTTTTCTATAGGAAATCAGGTAGAGATGTTGTCAGATCCTTTTCCCTTGCTTAGCTTTGAGAATATCAATCCACTTCCCCCATCATTCTCAGTCCTGACCGACAAATTCAAGTTCAAACTATTCCTAGAAATGTTATTACTGGTCGACTTACTCAAATTCAAACTACATCAGATTTTAGTGATGTTGTTGTTCTTGACTAGGATTCAAGCAATGAAAATACCAGTATACGAGAATCACCACTCGATACTTTGTTAGCTCCTAGGAGAGTTTCCCTTCAAACTCGTCAAGTGTCATCTTGAATACAAGATAATACACATACAATGTAAAATATCCTATTTCCAAGTTCATGTCCTATCGTCAACTTTCTCCATCACATAATGTTTTTCTTACTTTTATATCAATTGTTCAATAATCAAAGACATTCCATGAAGCACAATCATAGGATGTATAGCAGCAGGCCATGAATGAAAAATTGAAAGCACTTCCTAAAAATCACACGTAGAGTGTGGTACCCCTACATGTTGGAAAACAAGTTGTAGGCTGTCATTGGATATTTAAGATGAAATTTAAGTCAGATGGCTCAGTTGGTCGGCATAAAATTTGTCTCGTGGCTCAAGGTTCACTCAGAAATTTAGTGTTGACTATAAGGAAACATTTGTGCCCATGGCCAAGATTACCACTATCAAAGTCCTTCTATCAATTGTTGTCAACCAGGGATGGTTTCTATATCAAATAGATGTAAGAAATGTCTTCTCACATAGAGATCTTCAAGAAGAAGTATTAATGAAACTTCCTCTTGGACATCCTCAAAATGGAAGTCTTATACTTGTCTACAAACTTCATAAGTTTATTTATATTTGTAGCAAAGTTATCAAGCTATTATATGTGGATGATCTTGATTTTATAAGAAGTTTTGTAGGTTCTTCTTTGTTTATTCCACTTGGTTCCATTCATACATTGGTTGTGCTAATATATGTGGATGATCTAATTATAACAAGGACTAATAATCACTCAATCACTCAGCTTAAGAGAAAGTTTCAGCAGCAATTTTCAATCAAAGACCTTGGCTTCATGACTTACTTTTTAGGCATTGAAATGGTGGTTTTCAGTAAAGGTTTTTTTCTCAATCAACATAAGTATGTTATTGATTTGTTGAAGAATGTTGACATGTTACACACCAAGCCAGTTGCAAACCTTTTAGACAACAAATTAACACTGGACCCTTCAAGTGAATCTCTTGCTTCTTACAATCATTATTTGAAGATTGTTCGTAAACTAATTTACTTAACAATCACTCAATCGGATGTTACATTTGATGTTAGCCTTGTTAGTCAATATATGTATGCTCTAATAGTTCAACATCTTGGTATGTTAAAGCGTATCTTATGATATCTGAAAGGAATAATTGGTCGTGGCATTCTTATGACTCGTAATGGTTATACTAACATGATAGGCCACACTAATTCTATCTGGGTAGGAAACTTTATTAATTTTTGATCTACCACTGATATTATATGTTTATTAGAGGAAATTTGGTATCTTGAAAAAATAAAAAACAATCTATAATAGCTCACTTAAGTGCAGAAGCAGAGTATTGTGTTATAGTTTCTACTACTTGTGAAATAATATGGCTCAAACATCTTCTTGTAGATTTAGAATTTCCTGGCATCACTCTTATAATGTTATTTTATAATAATCAAACTGTTATGCAAATTGCGTACATATCAAGGTTTGATGAACACGCCAAACATATTAAAGTAGATTATCATTATATTTATTGGTAAATTCAAGCTAAACTTATACATCCTTAGTATGTATGTTCTCATGATCAACTAGCTAATGTGCTCACCAAAGCCTTAGCTACTACTCAATTTCATAGTAAGCAAGTTAGGATTCATCAATCCATTAGATCTAACTTGAGAGGAAGTGTCATACACCCCGAATAGCGTACATAATAATTTTTCATTTTTTTTACTTGATTTAGAGTCTTAGAAGTCACCATTTAGTATTTAATTAAAAGTTACTAGAAAACCCGAATATACAAGTCTTTGTTATATATTCACGAGTAAAGAACTGTTTATGGCTAAGAAAAATATTACCACTCCTAACAAAGTTGCTTTGTAATTTGATATAATTTAAAATTTTAAAATATTAATCAAACTCTTAAAGCTTTAATAAATCAATTATTAAATTTCATGATAGAAATATATTCTTATATTTTAACAGGAAATATAATATAATTTTATATATTTAATTATATTTAGATTAAACACTTAATTCTTTTTATCTTTTTATTTTTATAATTTAATAACATAAAAAAATACAAACATATGAATAACTGTTTTTTGCTATAATATACTCACACACCCATAATTAAATACTACAAAGTAATTAATATTCAAACCAATCAAAATAACACATTAAACAACTAAAATTTACAAAGAAACTAAAATCATGAACAATGCTGGAAGCCTCAAGTCACAGGAACAGTGCTATGATAACTTTTGGGTCGCCTGAACAGTGGTCACGCGCCGCTTCAAGAAAATCCAAACAAACAGAGGGGGTCTATAATGACCTCCTCCCTTCTTTACCGGCGGTAAGCAACACCGTTACCTGCAAAACACCAAGAAATGCCAACAACAATGTTTCCGGTTCTGTCTCTTTTTCAGATCTATTCTTTACTCTCTCTTTTTTTATTCATTGTTCTTTCCTTTTCCAGGTGATAGATCCGACAGTTGTGGGAGGAGTGATAGAGGCCAAAGGCAAAAAAATCAAAGGATTTGTGGGCGCTGCTATGTCAGGTCGCTACTAGAGGCTCTAATTCTGTCTGGGCGAGCTAGCTAACTAGCACTGAAGGAGATCAGTTGCTGCTGTGGTGAGGTCTAGGTTGGTGGAGACCTGTGAGGGCTGGGGGGTTGTGGTTGGCTCGGAGAGGGAGACCGTGGCTGAGAGGAGACTGGAGTAGCTAAAGAATACAGTGGGGGCTGCCGCTATGTTCAGTTTAGAGAGGAAAGGAGCGGCGGCCGGTCTCTGTTGGGTGAAGCTGGAAAGGACGTTGGGGGGAAACCAGATAGGGGAACTGTTGCTTTTTCGTGGGGTTCTTTGATGGTCAGCGGCTGGTTTTGTTTCACTAGTTTTGGCTAGGGAAGCAGCGGCTGTTGTGGTCCAAAGGCCAAAGGAAAATAAGGGCTGAGCTTAGAGGTCAGGAGATGTGGAAGAGGGAAAATTCAAGAGCAAACACGGCTCTCTGATTTTTGCTCTTGGCCACTGGAGGGGGTAGCCTTTCTTGGTTTCAAAAGGTGGTAGGTGTTGACCTCTGGTTGGCTTTAAAGGAAGAAAAATGAGCGGCCAACTGCTGAGGAGGGAAGGGAGTGAATGGGGGCTCCGTTTTGTTTTTCTGGTGAAGGGAGGGAAGACCTTTGAAAGAGTGGGGGGCAGCTGCCTGCGATGGTAAAGACAGCTTTAGGTATACTGTCTACTGGCCTGTAGGATGTTTAGAAGTTGTAGGGATTAGTTATGATGTCTATAAACTAATCCGATTACCTTATATAAATAAATAAAAAATAGCTTTAAGGTTTTTATGTTTCCCTTCCTTTTCAAAATCTTTTGTATTCTCTTCACCTCACCTCTAAGACTTTTCTTTCCTTTTTTTTGGTGTGTTGTGTCTTCTATTAAAGCAAAGTGATTTTTGTTCTTAAAATATTTAAAATATATTGTACTTCAACTTTTTTATTTTTATTAATTTTGATTTTTTTATTTTTTTATATTTTTTAAAGTGAGCAATATAAACATTGACTTAACAAGAAAAATCAATAATTATAAAATCCATGTGTTAAAAGTTAAACGCATTTAAAATACATTTAAAAATTTAAATTTTTTTGAGATGATATTAAAAATGCTAAAAACAATGTAAATATATCAAAAATATCTTTTTTTGAATTTTTATTATTTTTTTTATTTTTTATTTTAAAAAAAATTATCAAAAATATAAATCAAAAAATAATTAGCCATAGAAAGTATCCAAGATATTGAACTGATTCTAAAGATCTTCACTGTTATGTTATTATCTGATATAACTTATTTGTTAGCTAGTTTAGATATAATTATGTATTTATTATAATAATCATGGGAGAAAATATATGCAAGATTGTCTTTCCCTGTTGCAAGTTTTTCCCACTCTTTGTGCACATATGTTTAGCTTAAGAATGGCATCAATAAGAACTCTGTTTTACCATTGCAGTGTCTCACGTCTCTTCGTTGCTCTGCTTCAAATTTCTTCATATGAAAATGCTTAAAGATTAGTTTTACCGCTTTTAACATTTAAAACTATACTTCTTTTAGAACTTTACATCTGTAGAAAATTCGTATGCAACTGATCCTGGCTCATATCATCAAATGACAGATTCAACCACCTTTATCTTCTATGGTTGAAACAGGATTGCTCCATAGAATTGCAAATATCATGTATTACATGTGTTATACCGTATAATCCCTCATACGACTCACCTTTTCAGGGACTAAAATGCACAGCAAACCCTGCGGTGAACCTGAATGTTGTCTTGGGAGGGGCGACATGGCTAGAACCTGATCCAATGCATCGGTGCTACACCGATGAGAATTTAATCACAGCAGCTGCTTGGCCTGGGCTCCCTGAGTTCGTCTCTCGGGTTGATGGCCTTACTTGGAATCCGGGTGTCATTTTAGCTATTTTCATGTTAACTGCTGTGCTTGTACCTTATATCAAACAACACACGGATGCAAACTCCATGTTTAGGTCTAGAAATCCATCTTGTAACAAATAACACATGGATTCTATGTTAGTGTCTAGAAATCCTTGTAACTTTTCTGCTGTTTTGCCTGTGGCGAAAATAGACTCTCCTGCGGGGCAAAGAAATGGGTTTTCATCATGTTGGTTGTGCGATGAATGATGACCTGTCAATGTCATTAGCAGAGGATTTTGCTTACAATATGAATGATGTCAGTGAAAAATTAACAAGATCACTTTACATATCATGCTAATTTCGATAGTGAGTTGTTGTGTTTCATTTTCACCTGAAAATTATCATTAATAATGATTCAGTATTGATGGAAGACTTGACTGGATCAAGTCTAAATGCGATTTAGTCTAACTCGTATTTTTTTTCTATTTTCAGGTTACGAACAACATTTATCATCCATTTTTTAAAAGGATAAAAAAAAGATTATCTATCACATAGCAGACACTTCGACTAAGACAAGTCCACAAACCTATTGAGCTAAGCACACCAATGTTAGAAAACACTTAAAATATAAATATACATATATATTAACTCTCTGTTTTCGATGTTTTTATATGAATAGTGAAACCGAACTGAAGTCATGTAGTTGTTTTCATTAATAACAAACCTCCCATTTTCTTTAATCTATTCGTCAGAATGTACATCGAGTCAACATTAACAAAGAGAGTTAAAGAACAATACGTTTCTCCTGCACTTATAAATTTATAACCACTCCAATAGCAATACAAGGAGAGCTAAATCTCAAGCGTCATTGTTAGTATCAGCAATGGCTAATTGCAAGCCACAGAAGAAAGTTCTCTTGTTATGTGGGGATTACATGGACAATTATGAGGTGGGTTGCTTTTCTCATTTTGAAGTTTTTTTCCCTTCATTAAGTGATGGGGTTTTGTTATTGTTTTTGCAGGCTATGGTTCCATTTCAAGCCTTGCAGGCTTATGGAATAGCAGTTGATGCTGTTGGCCCTGGAAAAAAAGCTGGTGATTATTGCCGCACTATAGTTGAGGACTCCGGTTCCTATCATGGATATCAGGTCCCCCGCTTCCTTGTATTTATTAATTTGTTATTATATAAATATCCATTTCATGATTGTTAACGAAAACATTGTTTGCTTGGCAACACATATTTCTGTGTAACACCTCCATCTATGTCTTGTATGGACGTGCAAAATAATGTACAGGGCATGTGAGTATGTCAGTCTCTAGGTATTAGTGGACAAAACCTATGGTGTTAGACAAATCTTCTTGGATTAAAGAAGATTTCAAATATAAGATTTTGATTTTTCTAAAACTAATTAGAGGGTTTTTCGCTTGCCGTATTGGTGATGATAGTGGTTGTGGTTGTGGTGAGACTGGCATTGATAATGATTTCAT
>SRLM01007809.1:0-36147 GCA_015708895.1 Populus ilicifolia
TATAATAATGCATTTGAGGAAATTTAATTTGATTATCACACTTAGAATGTGCGTGTGATTATCAATTTGCTCATTTCGACTTTTCATTACGTCGTCACCTTCCAAGCTTCATTTTGTTTGCGTCTATTCAACATTTTCTGAACTTCCATACACACCGTGCCTAAAAGGGGATTTCAATGGATTGAAAACAATAATTAATCTTAAGCGCAGTCTTCAATTGTCTTGATAGGATCATAACTACATGTTTATAAAGAATTAATTCAACTTAATATTTTTCATTTTTAAAACATATTGTATTATCATTAATTTTTATTAATTAAAATAATGATGATAGTATTTAAAGTTATAATTGCTTGGTTAATACTATAACAAAAAATTAATTTGACCTAATAATTTATATTTTTATACGAGTTCTCAAAAATAATCTTATATTATATAGACTCTATCTAATAACAACCAACCGTGGTTAATAAAGCTTTCTTAATATGTGTAGTTTGTTCCATTTTGTACAAGAAATTCTCGTAGATTAATGTTTCTAAGAATAGGATAAAACGGTTAGGAAGTGCAGCCCCATATATATCTGAACACAATGAAGTAATAAAGTATATACATTGTTAGCTTGAAGAAAATTAATATAAAAACTATGATCTTAGGATGGATGTGAAGATGATTCTTTGACAAAAATAAAATGAAAAACTACCAATTGTATTTGGATCAACAGTAGAGAGTCCATATAAGTATAAGAAAATAATCTTATTTTTATTTTTATTTTTAAAGAGGAACTGGAATATATATGGAATTGATTGAATAATAATTAGTTCTTAAGTTCTTCATGATTCTCACAACACATTTTGGTTTATGAAATTTATCATCGTACAATTTTAAAACACCATTCAAAAAGTTAATTTAGGTTATTGCTTGAACTAGCAAACTAATTTTGAATATATTTTTTGGCAAGACATATATAGTCGCTTCAATTAATTTTTTAACATTAGTTTTTCTATTGTATGAGACCGTCGCCTTTTATGAATTGAAATTCATATATTTTGAAGTCGGACATTTGATTCATTATCTAGGGTTTGAATCAAAGCATATGATTTCAATGTGCTTGATTAACATGAAAATGCATCAATCTAATAAAGAAATATTTTCAATCCAATGGGATTTCTATTAATCATGCCACTCAGTTGCATCACCTAATCATTCTAAACTACAATTCACGTGTAGTCTCAACTGCAAGTCTTGCAACATATATTATTCTTAGTAGTTAACTAGCATTTGTTTTTCTAATTACATGGATAAGGAAAACGCCACTGCAACTCAGTGATAAAATTAATGATGGAGTGAAACGAGTAAAAAATTCTTTTGGCACGCATTGTAAAGTTATCAATATTTTTTTTTTTATTAATGACAAACTTACCAACGAAGTAGAAATTATCAATGAGATTTTTTTATAGGTAATTTTTGTTTATAAATTTATTTGTAAAATAATCACCAATAAAAAATAAAACTATTAAATCTTACATTGATTTCTACATTTCCACATGGAATTTACCCAAATGAAAAGTAATAATATAGAGATTTGATTGCAAAATTTATTTATCATAAAAACTAAACTATAATTTTTATAAAAATACAAGGACCAAAAAGACTTTCTAAATAACTGAGTTTTTAAACAAATATAACATTCTTGAATATTATAAGTGCTGGAATGAAACTTTGTGATATATCCAATTTTTTTTTGTGTGCAAACACTCTTAGACATCATCTAAAAGCTTTTTATAATTTATATATTGTGACAAAAAATATTCTTGATTAAAAGTATTAAATATTTAAAATAATTTTAATTTTTTTTAATCTACTCTTAATATTTAAATACCAATCTACGTATATTAATTATCATTTAAATTTCCAGTTTAATTCATTGTCAAGGAATAATTATAACTGAATATTCAGTACTGGCCGTTTGTTTCATCACCATATCACACAAGCATGAAGTTTCCATGCATGAAAATTGTTTATTAATTTTTTGAAGACTAAAGGACACGCGATGGTCAAAATATTGTTCCCAGCAGCCTCACAGAAGGATAGGCTTTGAGGTCCCAAGGAAGAAGACGCTAACTTACGATATCAAAAGCCGTAGAGAATCAAATCGAAGACTGCTTTGTTGGAAATTAAATCCAAATTGCTTTTCTAGGATAGATACAGAAGTACTTCGAAATCTTTAAGTAGTATATCAATTGCAATATTCCTTGGTGTATTCTTTTGCCCTTCAGCACATTTTTGGCTAATTTCTTAGCATCATGATACAATTTGTGCTATGAGGTTTCGTGTTGCCCAGTACATCTTTTGTTTCTTCTAATTAAGTTTATGGCTGTTCTAAGTGAGACCAGCTGTGCTTGAAGATAATGTTAACTGATCGTCGAAAAGAGACCAATTAACAAAAGATTGCTCAAGTTGAAGAAGGAATAGAATTTGCTAAGAACATTCAAACTGTTGGATTTGGAAATCAAACAGCAAAGTCTTTAATTTTCCTTTACGTGATCACGTCACGTTAATGCTAACAAAATTTCATGCATATCATGAACTTCCTTGACGACGCATCCCGAGGAGAAACCTGCACAATTAATATAGAAGCCAAAATTAATACTTGAGGAAACTTGACTAGGGATCTCGAGGATTATATAAATTTGACATGCATGTACTTTGTTAGAGATTTTAATATAAAATTATCATTAATAAAATCACATTTAATAAGTTAAATTTTTAAATAAAATTCCTGTGGTTTACATGATCATGTCAAGTTAATACTAGTAAAATTTCATGCATATCATAAACTTCCTTAGCAACGCACCCCGAGGAGAAATTTTCACAATATCATGCACAATTGTTTTGACTTTTTTTACTATTTATTGGTTTTTAATGTAAAAATGATTCCATTTATGAATTAATGAAGCGATCTGATTGCATAAATTTATTCATTTGAAGAACTATATTGTAATTTAATGAATTATTACATGATTATGAAGTAATAATGTAGAGGACTATAAGGACCGAAAAAGACATACGAACAAAAATTGTACCCAATGATAAGACTTTTGAACATTACTGGTACTAAACTCAAACTTTGTGAAATGCCACATTTACTAAAACTAAAAGACATGAGGTGCACGGTTCATTGCATATGAATATTCAACTATATATATATATATATATATATATAGAGAGAGAGAGAGAGAGAGTGTTAATTTTGAAACTTTTGTTTTCCTTCTTCAATCATGCCCTTCAATAGCTTACGCTTTTATATATACAAATGTAATTTTTCTTGCTCTTAGCCAATTTTTTTAGTACTAATTTTTATATAAAATCTTGATTATTATATATATATATTATATAAAAGAAGATATTGGCTTGAAATTACGTTAAAAACATAAAATTTAGAGGTTGGTGACTAAAATATAAAACATGAAGAGAATTTATGGCTAACCTCATATTATATGAGCGACACCTTTTATTTTAATCAATTTTTTTAAAATATTTCAATTAGAGAAAGAAGAGAAAAGATGGTTAATTAAAATTAATTCCAATCATAACAAAATATCAACTTTGATGTTGATAGTTTATATTTGATGAGAGAATTTTTGTGGTAATGGTATACTTTGGGCCACTAGGGCCTGGGTGTCTATTCACATTTTTTTTATATTAAAACAATTTTTAGGAATGAATTTTCAAAGAGTTTTATTTTTTTATATATTTTATTTTTTAATATTATATTAATTTTAAATTTATTTTTATTTTTTATCATATAATTACAATATAATTTTTTTGAGAAAAACAAATGGGAGCTTTAATTTGTTTTTTAAAAAATAATTCTAACCTCATTTTTGTAGTTGTTTAAATTTTAATTAAACTCAAGCATCTAGTCTTTATTTTTTATGTCAATTGATTATATTTGAAATCAATGATTTTTTTTTTTGTAAATGATGTTGAAATTCAGGAGTTTAATTGCAATTGATCTATGGGAAAAATTAAAAAAAAAGAAAAGATTTTCATGAGTAAAGGCCCAATTGCTAAATGTCAGAGCTTCAAGGGGCAAAATGAAAATGCCCAATTCAGCCGAAGAAACGACGTCATTCCAAGAAGGACTGTTTATCCTCTTCCTCCCTGAAACAAAGGAACTCGCCAGTAAAAGATAAAAGAAGAACGAAAAATGAAATGGCATCTATTAAGACTAATCAAAACAGCTAAATCTATCCCATTCTGTTACAGTCTTCCTTCACGGCCACAATATGCCATTAACACTAAGGAAACCATCACCAACAGTCCAGCAATGGCGAGACTGTTGGTGTCCTAATCCCACCAAACACGGAGTCAATTCTATCTTTACATAGAGATCACGATCCTAGGAAGATAGGGATCATATTTCCCTCAAGAAGCCCTATAAAAGCAGAAGTAGAGGGTAGGCAAAAGGGAGGACGAAAAGAAAAAAAACAGAGATAAAGGAAGAAGGAGAGGAGAAACTAGGGAGTAAAAGGACGTAGAGAACTCAGAGGACGACATAGGGAGAGACAGGGACCAGAAACGAAAAAAAAAAAAAACAGAGGAAAGACCGTACAAAGAGAGCCAACAAACACAAGGAAACAGAGAAACCAGAGAGAAAGACGTCCGAAGAGAAACAAACAAAGACGAAGGGGAGGAAAGTAGCGTTGTCCAAACCAGCATCACCTCAGTCCTGTACATGTTTGTTTTTATGTTTTGCAATACTTTTAAAAAAGTTTAATTTTTTTTAAATTGATATTCTCAAATCATTTTAGTGTATTAATATAAAAAATAATTTAAAAAAATATTATTTAATATATTTTTAAATAAAAAATATTTTAAAAAACAGCGCTACAACACTTCCAAATACACTTATTTACAGTTATTTTTAATGATAACTGAAGTAGGTAAAATTTTTTTTCCTCATGTTAGCATTATAATGACGTTGTTCCTGTAGCAAGCTAAATCAAGCTTTAGTTATATAGCTAAGCTAGATTCAGTTTAAAAATAATAATAATAAAAAAATCATAGAAAACAGTCCAAGCATTCTATTATTTTAATTTAGAGTGTGTTTGACAAAATATAATTTTATATCCTTTCACTTTAATCTCACTTTTTTATTTTAATATCTAGCCAGACAAACCTTTTTAGATATACAAAAAATTCTAAAAAATTTAAGGACCTTTTATTTATAGACCCATCGCAGGTTTTTTTTTTAAGACTTTACTGAGTATTTTAGGTTGTAGACTTATATTATAAAATGTAAATCTAGTATGCAGTATATATCAGTCCCTAAAAAAATATAATAGAAATATGTTTTTTGCTTTTAATCTAAATTTTACTGATTTATTCATTAGCGTCAAAATTAGGAATATTATTTTTTTGTTACGTAATATTTACCAATATCGAGTTGGAAATATCTGTAGTTGAATATTCACTAGTACTAGTATCAGAAATATTATAAGGAGACAATAAAAAACAAAATAAAACAAACTCTTAACAATTTAAGACAAAAGCAACAATACAGTCTATCTAAGATAAAGACACTTAAAAGGTGATAGTATTTTTTTTTTTTGCGTAACCAGTCTCGCACCATAGAATCTCTATTGACTAGTTAGGATTTCTAGTGCTCGTAATATTAAGTAATGACTTTTTAAAACATACATTTTCTCTCTAATAATAAGATGTCAGTTGTCAGATATATATTCCTTTATCGTAATTTTTTTTTAAGATTACTATGATGTTAGTTGCAACGAATAAAAGAAAAACTAGCTGATTATTAAATAATATTAACATAAACAATCCAAGAAATAAATATAAGCTTTTTTTTGGAAAATAAAAATTACATTGCATGACCTATTAGTTTGATTCACAACATTTACGAGATAATGACTAAGGTTCTTTCTAGCATGACTAAGGTTCTTTCTAGCCATCCGAAAGCGGTTATGCATGACCTTATCAGTGAGAATCAAACAGCTTTCTTGACAGGAAGGCAAATAATTGATGGGTTTTTAGTTGTTAACAAAGCAGTTCATTCCTTAAAAGGGTGCAGGGTGTCAAGCCTTATTTTTAAGGTGGATTTTCACAAAGCTTTCGACAATATACAGTGGGATTATTTAAAGCAGGTTATAAGGCATATGAGTTTTGATGAAAAATGGATTAATTTGATCAATACTTGCATCTTCACTACAAAACAATTAAAAGAATTTTGTTGTGGTTCTTTATTTGTTCAGGTCTGCACATTAACTCCCACAAAAGCTCTTTAATTGTCATAAATGTTGGGGAAGTTACTTGTGTTGGGGAATCCGACCGGTGATGTACTGATATTTGCTCATAGGAGGCCAAACACACTGACATAATATTTAACGTGGTTCAACAAAACCGCCTATATCCATGGGAGAAGTCAATATATTTAAAGATTGAGAAAGAATACAAAACAAATACATGGAGGAGAAAAATTCACTTCATTCTACTCTACTCCGGCTCTCTTTGCTGCAATTGCAGGTACTGCAATGGCAGCAAGGCTGCTGCCATTGCAGCTCTCTCTTCCTCTCTACTCTCTTCATATTTTCACAATTCTCTTATCATATTTTGCTCTCTAACATATGCCTCTATTTATAGGCATTCATGAAGGCTCTTCTTCAACAAAGGTGGCTGCCAACTTTAGCTCTTCTTCAACAATGGTGGCTGCCAACTTTTGACAGTGCACATGGTTAGTGCAATAATCAATGGTCAATGGTTGGTGCCTTACATGAAATGACAACCAACCTAACAACTTGTGCTAGTATGACATCTTCAGTCTTTTGTAGATTTGATTCCTTGCCTTGCTCTTACTTGGGCATGCTTTTGGAATCCAATCCTAAATGGTTGTCTACATGGAAGAAAAATGAGCATGCAGAGAGGTTGTATGCTTAGTATGGCAAGGCGTATTTGTCCAATCAAAATTATCCTGAGTTCGTTACCAGTATATTATATATCTTCTTTTCTTATGCCGAAGGGTGTCTGCAATATACTAACATCTATTCAACGAAGATTCTTGTGGTGTGGAGTGGCGATGCAGAAAACAATTTGCAAGGTGTAGTAGTGTATTATGGTGAAAGCTAGAAAAGAAAAAGGTCTTGGGTTGGGTTCTTTAATGTCTAAAAATATATACATAATTTTCAAATGGATATGAAGGCTAAGGTTGCCAGGCCATGTCTTATGAAAACAAGTAATAACCCATTTTTACTCCCTAACTTTTGAGAATTAAATTCCAAAATTGCATGGTCATATTTTTTTCATTTTGAGAAGATGTTTTGTCAATCTTAGACCTAAATAGTGTTATCAACTTAGTATTACATACAAACATTAAATTCATGATTAGAGATGGATCTCCATTCTCTTTTGGTCTAACATATGGATCAGATTAAATACTTTGTGCAACATTTTCCCTAGGCTTTACCAAATTTCTACTATATAGAATGGTGTGATTAATGAGATGGGTTAATGGGTGAATGGTTATTGATGATGAAATTTGGTAAATTTGGTTCGACGCAGAAACTTTTTATCTTATGAAGAGCAACAATATCATTTTTTGTTCTTAATGCTGAAGCCAATGATAATTTGATAAGAAAAAAATGACAAATTTATGTGGCCATGTAATTTTGATGGAAGCTTCTCAATCAAGTATTGTTACATCCTAATTGATAATACCTCCTTTGCGTATAATAGAGTTTTTAAAGCCAATGTTTGGATTAAAGGGGCCCCTTCAAAAGTTCAGGTGTTTCTCTGGTTGCCAGTCTAGGACAAAGTTAGTATAAGAGTTTTTCTTCATCACCGGAATGTTTTGCTTGCATCACAAGCTTCATGTGTTTTTTCTAACTCAGATTTAAAAACCTTAAAGCATCTTTTTATACACTGTAACTTTTTTAAGAGTGTTTGGATTAAAGTTTTGGATTGGTAGGGTATCAAATGTTGTTTACCAAAAACACTTGACTCACTACTTCTATAATGGCTTGAAATGGTGCACGAAAAATTTCAAAGATCAGCTTGGAGACTAATTTTCAGCAATACTATTTGAGATATTTGATTGTTAAGGAAAAAAATTGTTTTTAAGGAGGGAATTATAAGCTTGTTTGATTGTTTCTTCACCATTCTTCGTCGGGTAGCTATTTGGTTGCATACTCTGAATTCAAACTTTACTTATATAGGAAATGACCTCTTAAGATCTTCTGATAGCATCAAATTGTGGTGTAATAAGAAATCTTAGGTAATTTCTTTGTTATTTGTTGTAGTAGAACAATTTTTTTAAAATTTTTTTTTATATATATTTGTATTTTACTTTGGCTATTACCTTTATGGTATTTTTAATATACTCTCAATGATTATAAAAAAAATTACAAATCTTGGATACTATGTGCATAGCATCTTTATTGGAAGACTATCTTACAAAGTGAGAAATTACTTCTTCCAAATTTATTTGCATCTAATAATTTAATTTTCAATGATAAAACAACAAATGAATAGTCAAGTTATTTATTAATCATGTCCATTTTGGAGCTGTAGCTTTAATTTCCAACAGCTGACTTAGCCTCACGAAGATGCTTCTCCCTCGAGAGTAATTTAGCCAACCTACACCAACAAAACAAAAACTTAATAAATAAATAAATAAATAAAAGAATAATAAAGAGGAAACAAAGAGTATTATTCATTCATTTATACTTTCTGAGAGCCTCTTCATTGGTCATCTTATTGATAGGTTCAAAGACTCCACTAGCCAAATTCACCCTTGAAACTGGCTTCTTCAACAATTCCTCGCCCACTTTCACAAGATTCTCCAAATTCTCTTTCGTGGCAACATCCACAGATGAAAGTGTTCCGGTCAATGTGTCATCCTGCATTGATTTTTCACACGTATTATAAGGTTAGATTTCCGAACATTGCTTCATGAATAAATAATTAAGCACCTCAATTAGCATGATAAATATGCACCTGAATTCGAAGATAATTTTCCTCGGAATTAAGGGCTTGAAAAACAGTGGAAATATGAAAATCAACCATGTCAGCACTAGCTTGTGTGAAAACATCCACTAATGGAGTAGAATGATCACTAGTCAACCATCCCAAGACACCCCATTTAGCTGCTTCTTCTGCATCATACTTTTCTTCTGATTTTGCTGTACCAGTGCCCAGGGACAGGACAAGAAATCGGCCATATTCCATTGGGTTCATGTGGTAGGAGTCAGGTCCCTCCCGATTGATTGCTTTTGAAACTTCACCGATGGCAACTAAAGTCTGATCAAATCACAAAAGTAATGAATGATATAAGATTCTTTATTAATAGAAGCTCAAGAAGTGTTTGAAGATTGATAAGTCAGAAACATACTGGATTGTTTGCTGCCACACCACCATCAATAAGATTGAAATCTCTAACTTTGCCCGATGGATCCTTAGTTTCAAAATAATGGGCCGGAAGATAAGTTGGGGCAGCTGAAGTTCCAATGCAGATGTCTGACAAAAGGGCATCCGTTGAAGGGTTATTCTTCACATTAAAGCTAGAAAAGATAGTTGGCTGGAGGCGCTTGATGTCAAAAGTAGGGATCACAATATTTGTCAATCTCTGGTGCAACCATGTATCTCCCAACTTTTCCTTGACAATACTATGCAAGAATTTTCCATCATACTTTGGTCCTGTCAGAGTCTTTACTAGATTTGCAGCCGAGGCAAGTATAGAGCTATTGGCAGACAGTACTTAAATTAGTATCTTCATGGATAAAAATCAGTTGTAATGCAATAATTCATCATCAGTATTAATTATTACCTGTCTTGAGGAAATATTTTAGGGCAGTTCTCAAGGTAGAAGTCATTGATGTCTTTAGCAGCAAACAAAGGGCGGTTTTGCTTGTTCGGTGCAGCGAGCATAGCCGTGACGAGGCCGCCAGTGCTAGTCCCTGAAATCACATCAAAGTAATCCGCAAGCCTTGCATCTGCACCATCCAGCTTCTGTAAATTTGAATAGAAAAGCTAATCAGTGATACAAACAAGAGATAAAACTGTGCGTGTGAAAAATAATCGACCATTACAATTCTATATATACACACATTGATGCATGTAAAACTATGTAGTGTTAAACTTACGTCACGCGTTCAATTTATTTTTCTTTTATTATATATATGATCATGAACCAAAAAACGCAAAAGCACGCAACATCTTGCATGTCTATTTGACATGCATAAATTAGTATACGTGCTAAAAGAGCCCGTTTTCTTTTCTACCTGAAGCTCAGACTCTAAAAAGGCAAGGATAGTTCCTGGTATAATGCCTCTTATTCCACCTCCATCGATGCTAAGAACAGTGATGTGGTTTCCACGAGTTGGAAGTTGAAAGGGAGATCTTGGAGTTTGCATGTTGGCCATTTTAAAAAACAAATGCTGAAAATGTAATGAGGGAATCAAGAGAACTAGTAAGTGGAAGAGGTTTAGCGTAAACTTTCTGGGAGCTTGATGAGAGATCGCTAGTATACTCAAATGTCGTTAAGTGTTGTAACCTTGGAATCTGCTAGAGGGCGATGCTGAGGTATTTATAGACTTCTAACCCTTCATGGTGTTTGGAATTTTCAACAAATTCCCAAGACTTTACTCCCCCAAATTTGACCATTCTGTAGTTTCCTGGATGGGCCGGGAACAATTTTGAATGGATCCTACTTCTCTGTACTTATCACGAACAGTTCTTAGCTGACACGGTTCAGGTTGGACCCCTTACAAATTGGGTCCAAGGGTACAATTGAACATTCAAAATTCTCAAATCAAAGAAAGCAGACGCTAAAATTAGAATGGTAGGTATTTTGCTGGCACAAAGTTAAATAAGTTAGTTGATGAAGACCATTAGTGCAATTGGTTGAATTTGAACATGTTATTTCCCCCAATTTGATTCCTAATGGCCATTAAGGTTTAGTTTAATGCTTTGTTTTGGTTCACGAGTTCAGGCAACTTTTATAGAAGAAACAACTCCTGTTAGCATCAAAATGGGATTTTGCAAAAGTTATAACCAAAGGCACCGACGAATTCATGTAAGAAAAAGCAGTTAGATGAACTTTATGATTTTCTGAAGGAACTTCTTTTTGATGAAATTACTTTGTCGAGGTTTACTATATCATTGAAATCACCTTTAAGGATAGGACCTCAGATTTTTAATAGCTTTGTGGGTGAATCCGTGAATGAACCTGAAGAACAAATTAAGGACCAAGCTTCATGATACGTGTCTTAGCCGATGACTGATAAAACAAAACCATGAATATAATATTGCATTTAAGGAAAATTAATTTGATTATCGACCACGCTTAGAATGTGCGTGTGATTATCAATTTGCTCATTTCGACTTCTCATTACATCGTCACCTTCCAAGCTTCATTTTGTTTGCGTCTATTGAACATTTTCTGAATTTCCATACACACCGTTCCTCAAAGGTGATTTCAATGGAGCGAAAACAATAATTAATCTTAAGCGCAATCTTCAATTGTCTTGATAGGATATTACCTGCCTGTTAATAATAAATTTATTCAATTTAATAGCTTTTTAAATTTAAAATTTATAAAAACATACATTACATTAAATTTTATTAATTAAAATCGAGATAGTGATATTTAAATTTATTATCCTTTAATTAATAAAATTATTAAAGAATAATATAAATTATATTTTTAGATTAAATTCATGGATTAAGATGATTATTTGACATAGTATTAGAACTTTGATAACTAAACGATCATGAGTTTAAATTTTACAATCTTTATTTATTTGACTAAAATTACTCATAAGATAATGTGGACTTGTGCAAATTTTAAGTTCAAAAGGTTTTCACTTAAAAGGATCTATTAGAGAATAATATAAATTATATCCTGAAACCTTATCATCTTACCGTTTACCGTTTAAGTTTTTAGATTAAAATAATTCTTTGATAAATGTTATAATAACATGACAAAAAATATTGTTTCAACTAGCAAACTAATTTTAAATTTTTTTTAGCAAGATATAGTGGCTTCAATTAATTTCTTAATATTATTTTTTTTATTATATGAGACCGTCGCCTTTTAGGAATTCAAATTCATATAGTTTGAAGTCGAACATTTGATTCATTATTTAATTAGGGCTTGAATCAAAGCATATGATTTCAATGTGCTTGATTAGCAAGGAAGTGCATAAATTTAATAAAGATATAGTTTCAATCCAATGGGATTTCTATCAATCATGCATGCCACTATGTTGCATGCATCAGCTAATCATTCTAAACTACAATTCACGTGTAGTCTCAACTGCAAGTCTTGCAACATATATTATTCTTTCTAGTTAACTAGCATTTGTATTTCTAATTGCATGGATAAGGTAAACGCCACTGCAACTCAGTAATGAAATTATTGACGGAATGACACAAGTTATCTTGATAGACAATTTCTATTTATAAATCTGCTGTAAAATAATCATTTATGGACTATTAGTGTAAAATTTATCGTTGATAAAATTGTTAAATTTTATAGTGATTTCTACATTTTCACATGCTGATTTGCAAATGAAAAGTAATAATACGGAGATTTGATTGCAAAAGTTATTTATCATAAAAACTAAATAGTAATTTTTATAAAAATACAAGGACCAAAAAGACTTCCTAAATAACCAAGTTTTTAAACAAAAATAAGATTCTTAAACATTACAAGTACTAAAATGGAACTTTGTGACATAACCAATTTTTTTTATGTGGCAAATACACTCTTGAACGTCACTTAATAGCTTTTCATAATTAATTTGTATATTTTGATAAAAAATATTTTTAATTAAAATTGTAAAATATTTAAAATAATTTAAAACATTTTCTAGTTTATTCATGATATTTAAAGACTAGCTTATTTGTAGGTCCAACATTTATATTAGAATATTGATTATTAATTCCATAAATTAAAATTTGTAGGAGTTATTGAAATATTGATCGAGTTCTCGTGAATTTAATAAACTAATTATTAAGTTTAAAATGCATGCAATTTTTTTTTTAAAATTTATATGGAAATACTAAAACACCATATATTTCATTTTATTTAAGCAAGATATGCTTTTTATTTTTATTTTTAAGAGACTTGACCGTATACAGTACGTGCAAAAAGATTTTTTTATATATATTACCAGTATGTTTTTATATTTTTGTATTTTTTTATCTTTTTATAGGGGCATTTTTGGCAAAAATCTATTAAAAAAATAAAATGATCTAAAATAAGTCTAAGAGGTGTTTGTCAAACAAACTCTTAAACCCAAAAAAAAACCCTTAACAAAAAATAAATAGAGTCTAATGACTGGCTCTATTATGACCCGACAGGGTAGACCCAGAAACAAACCAAAATAAGGATTCAAAACTTAGACAGATTCAACATAAAAAAATATAAAAATAAAATATTTATTAAAATATAGAAAGAATGAAAAACATTAAGAATATCAATGAATAAGAGTTTAGGATGTTATAAAGTAAGTTCTTAGTGTTTTGAACATTAAAATCTTTTTTTATATTTTTTTTAAATAATCAGTCTAACTAAAACCAAATTTATTGGATAAGGTTTCATGAATAATTTTGTATTATTTTCGATATAGCCATCTGCTTTGAGGGATCATGTGCCCCATGGTCTGCAAAAGTTTTTGATATGATATTATGCATTTTTTTCCTTAAGCTTTTTATGGAAGTACATCCTCACGGTGACAGCATCATTTGAATTTCCCGTTCAATTCATTGTCAAGGAATAATTATAACTGAATATTCAGTACCTGGCTGTTTGTTTCATCACCATATCACACAAGCATGAAGACAAAAGGACACGCGATGGTCAAAATATTGTTCCCAGCAGCCTCACAGAAGGATAGGCTTTGAGGTCTCAAGGAAGAAGACGCTAACTTCCGATATTAAAGGCCGTAGAGAATCAAATCGAAGACTGCTTTGTTGGAAATTAAATCTAAATTGCTTTTCTAGGATAGATACAAAAGCACTTTCGAAATCTTTAAGTAGTATATTAATTGCAATATTCCTTGGTGTATTCTTTTGCCCTTCAGCACATTTTTGGCTAATTTCTTAGCATCATGATGCAATTTGTGCTATGAGGTTTCGTGTTGCCCAGTACATCTTTTGTTTCTTCTAATTAAGTTTATGGCTGTTCTAAGTGAGACCGGCTGTGCTTGAAGATAATGTTAACTGATCGTCGAAAAGAGACCAATTAAGTGAAGATTGCTCAAGTTGAAGCAGAGATCAGTTATGCAAGGAATAGAATTTGCTAAGAACATTCAAACTTTTGGATTTGGAAATCAAACAGCAAAGTCTTTAATTTTCCTTTACGTGATCACGTCACGTTAATGCTAACAAAATTTCATGCATATCATGAACTTCCTTGACGACGCATCCCGAGGAGAAACCTGCACAATTAATATAGAGGCCAAAATTAATACTTGAGAAAACTTGACTAGGGATCTCGAGGATTATATAAATTTGACATGCATGTACTTTGTTAGAGATTTTAATATAAAATTATTATTATTAAAATCACATTTAATAAGTTAAATTTTTAAATAAAAAATTAAAATAAAATTTTAATATGATATCTGAATTTTAATAAAAACAATCATGTGTGTGTGTTTTGGAATTCTTTTTGTTTTTCGTTTTTTGGAAAACATGCGTTCATGTCAATGCAGTTGCATTTCTTTAGACAAATCTTGGCATTAAGAAAAATAAAATCCATTGATTTGATTTAAATGATTTTTAGAAAAAATTAAAGGAAAGCCCTTTAAAAAGGAGTACATGTAGGTGGGCCTAATGAGCCAGTTTGTGGCTTAAAATAAAAGAGCAGACGTGCATGCTTGTACGTTTAATTTATTTAGCCTTAATTATTTTTGAAGTGGCCAAGAGACTCGTCTTTTTGCTACAGTAGATGACACGCCGCCTCTAGCTTTGCCACTAGCCACTTTTAAATGGTTAGAAAATTGTTCTTGCGACTTCTTGGCCAAAACAATTTATTTTCAGCTCTTTTTGATAAAACAAAATATTTAAAAAAATCTTATAAATTTAAATACTAATGGGTAATAAAAAATAATTTGAAAATTAAAAATCAACCTCAAAATAAAATATTTTTAATTAGCTCAAATTTATTATATAATACAAGATGAAAGGTAAATAATATCTTAATAAAAAAATTATCAGATAAAATTTATTAGTATTAACACCAATATTTTTAAATTAGAATTTACACTATTTAATTTTTTTTATTGAAATTCAACAACTCCTTTTCTTTTCTATCAAGTTAAAGAATTGAAAAATAAAAAATAAAAAATTTTAAACTAAAAATTATTTTTTAAAAAAATAATATAAAGTGAAAATATATCCGTAGAGTAGAAAAATCAAAATTAACTTTTCATGCTAATTTTAAAAACATCATCAAAGTAAATTGTGTTTTTCACTCTAATCTCCTGTTTTCAAAATTTATCCTCCTTTAATAAATCAGAACAATTTTATAATACAAGGATTTAACAAAAAAAAATGCTTTAATGATAAAAAAAAGAAGAAGAAGATAAATTTAATCACCCTGCTACAATTCATAGTGAATTGTAAAGCAGTCCCCGGTGTTTTGGCGCTAGAGGGAAACTGCCACGTGGTTTAGTTTTTCAGTTATTTATGACTCTAAGTGAGAATTAATTAACATTCCCAATAAGCCATCGGAAAAGCACTCCAAGTCCAGAGAATTCACTCCACCAGAACTGTGTAGATCCCTTGGCGACTTATACATTCCTTACTGGGCCAAGCACCAAAACACATTTAATTACAGGCAAGATAATCTGAATATATATATATATAATTACACCCTTGGGTCATCTCGTCAACCTTTCTTTGTGGATAGTCCCTCAAAATCTTTGGTGTAAGAGAAGTTCAAGTTTTTTTGATAAAATGGGGTAGAAAAAGATTGATAAAATGGAGAAGGTTTTTGTGCTTCATGATGAAAATGGAGAAATGAGAGGAAGGTGGGCATGTAGGCACATTGACTACAAATAATCTTCGTGTTTGCAATGATTGTCGAGAGTAAAGGGGAGGGTGATTGTTTTGAGCAATTCTAATATTGCCATTTAGAACCAATCTGCAGAAACAGACATCCAGATTTTTTGTCATCATCAGATCAGAAAATGAAATAAAGAATTAATCCATATGGTGTTAACATGTTAATTACTTGGATCACTGTTGTTATGTTGCCAATAACCATCTTGACACACTCTTTTTTGGAGTAGGATTGAAGCACAGTGGACTTTGTGGTGAAAGGTACAGAGTAGTCGTTGCTTCCACTGCTGAACATGTCACCAGCTGTGGATAACAATACTGTCTTAACTTCTGAAGCTCCTAGTTTTTGCCTAACCTGCTTCTCCGTATTCTTGAAATTACTTAATTGTGTTTAAGGTCTATCACCTTCCAAGGAACAAACAGGAAAAAAAAAAATAGTACAAGTAATCATGCCAATTAAGAGATAGATAACTTTATATGAATTCAGTTTTACGCACACAGAATTATCTAAGCAAAATGAAGTCACTCAAACAAGTAGCAGTATTATTATATGTAACCAAAATCCACTCCAACAAGTAGCAGTATTTTAGTTTGAACACAATTATTTTTGTAATACCTTGGATGACTTATTAAAACATTATTTTAAACCGTCACATCCTCACATAAAGAAATACAACAAAGTAAACAATTAGCCATGGAAAATAATAATATACTGTGTAACCGTGTTCTGTTCTCCCCCCGTTCTTAATTTTTTTTTTATATATAAAAAGATGATATTTAGTTATTATAAAAATGTTTTTTTAATATGATTTGAGATATAGACCAGGTTAAGAAACAATAAAAAAAGATTAAATAAAAAATAATCACGGTAACCTAACAAAAAAAAATATCTCACAAAAAAAATGATAATATATCTTAATTATCTTTCAATTAAATATAAAAGGATGAAATAAAATTTTAAAAAATAAAAAATATTATATATTAAAAAAAAACAATCTTATAGAAAGGGTCAAATCAACTCAATTTAACTCATCAAATCTAGAGTTTATGTCATTAAATAACCTAATAAAAAATTAAAAAGCTCATTTAAAAAAATAATATCAAACAATGAAATTTTAAAAAATAAAATCTATTAAAGATAATATCAACCACGTTAGTATTTTAAATCCTGTGATGTAAGTTGTTAAACTATGGGAAAAAAAAACTTTCTAATTTGATTAATTTCTTCGATAATAATAAATTTGAATTGGATAATCACATAGCATGCAATACGGTTTAATTATGAGTTATTATACGGATGAGTTATATGTAAACGAGAGGGTTTCAATTTAGTATAAGCTGGAGAAGAAAAACTTGGACGAAAAATTGATGAATTTTTGAATTTTTGCATGGCAAATCCAATGTTGCTAGAGTGGAGGAGAGCATTAGCTTCTTACTGGACTGCAGTTCATGATGGCCACTAATTCTACATTTGAAACTTTTTTTTGGTAATGTGGTATGGTATGATTGAGATATTATTGTTTAGTTTTTATTATTTAATTTAATTTTTTTTTGAAATCATAAATATAAAAACTAGTTGAAAAAAAAATTTATTTAGCCCTCAGTGCAAGATATAAATCTAGTCTTGTCACTAAAATTTGTATCGGAAAATAAAAAAATGAAAAAGATAATGAGAAAAGAGAGAAAAATGTAAAAAAGAAAAGAAAAGAATTTCAAGATAATTATTTGATTTATTAATATTACGAATTTAGATATGAGATTGGCCTTTGAGAATCGCACCGATGAAATCAATTTAAAGAATTATGAAATGAATTTAAATTGAAATTTATGGACAAACAAAAGACAATGCAACAATATGAAATATCTTAGTAATTTGAGGAAAAAGAAAGAAAAGGCAATTAGCGGTGAGCAATGTGTCTCCAACCAAAATTGTATCATTTAGAGGATTCGAATTATATATATATATATATATATATATATATATATAAGGTATGTATTTTATTTGGTGAATATACAAATTCAACTGTGGATGACTTGTTCCAAATCCATGTGAGAAGAACTTGATTTCGATATACAAAAGTTGATATGAGAATTTGCTATTTTTTTCTAAGAAAAACTAGGTAATTATTAAATAGTATAAACAAAATAAAATATTTATAGTCTGATTGAATTACATAATATTGCAAATGTAGGATGCCAAGTGCATAGCATCTTTATTCGAAGACTATCTTACAAAGTAATAAAGTATTTCTTCTAGATTTTATTTGCATCCAATGATTTAATTTTCAATAATAAAACAACAAATGAATAGTCAAATTATTTATTAATCATGTCCATTTTGGTGTAGCTTTAATTTCCAACAGCTGACTTAGCCTCACGAAAATGCTTCTCCCTCGAGAGTAATTTAGCCAGCCTACACCAACAAAACAAAAACATAACAAATAAATAAAAGAATAATCAAGACGAAACAAAGAGTATTATTCATTCATTTATACTTTTTGAGAGCCTCTTCATTAGTCATCTTATTAATAGGTTCAAAGACTCCGGTAGCCAAATTCACCCTTGAAACTGGTTTCTTCAACAATTCCTCGCCCACTTTCACAAGATTCTCCAAATTCTCTTTTGTGGCAACATCCACAGATGAAAGCTTTCCCGTCAATGTGTCATCCTGCATTAATTTGTCACACGTATTATAAGGTTAGATTTCCCCACTTCGCTTCGTGAATAAATAATTAAGCACCTCAATTAGCATGATAAATAAGCACCTGAATTCGAAGATAATTTTCCTCAGAGTTAAGGGCTTGAAAAACAGTGGAAATATGAAAATCAACCATGTCAGCACTAGCTTGTGTGAAAACATCCACTAATGGAGTAGAATGATCACTAGTCAACCATCCCAAGACACCCCATTTAGCTGCTTCTTCTGCATCATACTTTTCTTCTGATTTTGCTGTACCAGTGCCCAGGGACAGGACAAGAAATCGGCCATATTCCATTGGGTTCATGCGGTACGAGTCAGGTCCCTCCCGATTGATTGCTTTTGAAACTTCACTGATGGCAACTAAAGTCTGGTCGAATTACAAAAAAAATGAATGATATAAGATTCTTTAGTTATACATGCTCAAGATGCGTTTGAAGATGCTGAGGAAATCATAAACATACTGGATTGTTTGCTGCCACACCACCATCAATAAGATTGAATTCTCTAACTTTGCCTGATGGATCTTTGGTTTCAAAATAATGGGCAGGGAGATAAGTTGGAGCAGCTGAAGTTCCAATGCAGATATCTGACAAAAGGGCATCCGTTGATGGGTTATTCTTCACCTGATAGGTAGAAAAGATAGTTGGCTGGAGGCGCTTGATGTCAAAAGTTGGGATCACAATATTTGTCAATGTCTGGTGCAACCGTGTATCTCCCAACTTTTCCTTGACAATGCTATGTAAGAATTTCCCATCATATTTTGGCCCTTTCAATGTCTTGACAAGATTTGCAGCCGAGGCAAACGGAGAGCTATTAGCACACAATAGTTAAATTAGTACCTTGATGAATAAAAAACAATTTCAATGCAACAATTCATCATGAGGATTAATTATTACCCGTCTTGGGGAAATATCTTTGGGCAGTTCTCAAGGTAGAAGTCGTTAATGTCTTTAGCAGCAAACAAAGGGCGGTTTTGCTTATTCGGTGCAGCTAGCATAGCAGTCACGAGACCCCCAGTGCTAGTCCCTGAAATCACATCAAAGTAGTCAGCAAGCCTTGCATCTGCACCATCCAGCTTCTGTAAATTTGAACAAAAAGAAACTACTCAATGATACATACAGGAGATAAAACTTTCAGTGTGTGAAAAATAAACTAACATTACATTTCTACATACATACATAGATGCATGTAAAACTAGCAAGTGTTAACCTTACATCAGGCATTCAACTTAATTTCCTTTTTTTTAGTATATATGATGATGAAAAAGAATCCAATATCTTGCATGCCTATTTGACATGCATCTGTATACGTGCTAAAAGAGCCCGGTTTCTGTTTACCTGAAGCTCAGACTCTAAAAGGGCAAGGATAGTTCCTGGTATAATGCCTCTTATTCCACCTCCGTCGATGCTAAGAATGGTGATTTGGTTTACATGTGTTGGAGGTTGAGGAGGTGATGATGAAATTTGCATGTTCGCCATATTGATAAACAAATGCTAAAAATGTAAAGAGGAAATCAAGAGTCCTAGAAATGGAAGATGGAGTTGAAAGGGTTTAGCTTAAACTTTTGGAGAGCCTGAGAGATAGCTAGTACTCAAATGTATTCAAGTGTTAAATCTTTTCAATCTCCCAAAGGAGATGTGGAGGTATTTATAGACTTCTGTCCTTCTTGATTTTTTTGGAGTTCTTAAAAAATTACTAAGAATTTACATATCAAATTTGATGCTTTTGAAGTTTCTTGGATGGGGAACAATTTTGAATGGATCCGAATTTTTCTGTACTTATCGCTACACAGTTCTTAGCTGACACAATTCAAGTTAGACAACTTACAAATTGGGTCAAAGGGTAAAATTAAATTGTTGGTTGATTAGGAAGTGGGGAGTTATGACATGAGAAGTAATCAATTACATCAACTGGGATTTTGCATAAGTTAGCAACAAGGGAAGAGACAACTTCATGGATGGAAAAAGTCATTGAGGCATCGATGTATAATTTTCAAAAGGAAACGTTTCAGTTCAATAATCCACGATAATATTGAAGGATAATTCCGAGATATATTAGATTTTAATATATACCTCCCCGCAATCTAAAACATGACACAAACGGCCTTAAAAAAGGTTCATGTGTGTGTGTGTGTGTTAGAATCATGTGTTATTAACGGATAATAGTGTTAATAAATATATTTTTAGGATAGTTGTGTAGGGTGCATGTGCTAAAAATCATGTGTTTATTAACAAATTAAAGTGTTAGTAAAACTATTTTTAGGACAGTTTTGAATATGAAGAGAAATGTTATCTCTTTTCTTGAATTTCCATATCTTGTCTTAGACATGAAAATATTCAACCAATGCTTTTCAATTTCAGGTAAGTTAAGAAAAATTAGGTATAATGTATAAAGAATTAAATTTTTTTTATCAAAAAACTTTTTCAATTTAAAAATTTAAATAACCATCTCACAAGATATAATTTATATTATTTTATAATATATTCTCTCAAATAAAAAAAACTTAAACTTACAAAAACATTCATTACCTTGTGTTATTAATTAGATTTAAATTATAAAAAATAAAAATAATAAAGTTTACTTATTGTTTAGTCATTAAACTCTAATATAAAGTTAAAAAATTAATTTAATCTAAAAACTTAAATTATTAGATAAAACTAGAAATATAATTTATATTATGTTTTCTAGCACAAGCTAAATGTATTATTTTTCCTAGTTAGTTTTGATTTAATTTTTCTATATATATAGACCGGTCAATTTAACAACTTTATAAAGTGTATTATTTTTTAGTCAGTTTTAAGAATCTTCAGAATCTAATAAATAGATTTTTTCCCCATGGTTTCAAAGTGTAAAGTTAGAATCGGAAAAAACCTAGGTTTTTTCTTTGGTTATAATTTGAATTCAAGTTTCCAATCGTCTAAGCTTATGATTATACGTGTAAAAGAGATTCGTTTCCAAGCCAAAGAGAAAAAGGTCCAGGGAAGCAGAAAAGCAGACCAGGCTGTATTGCTCGTTTCCAAGCTATATATATCCCATTGAAATCACCTTCTAGGATAGGAGCTCGGATTTCTAATAGCTTTGTGTGCGAATGAGCCTAGAGAACAAAGGACCCAGGGTGGTGCCAATGTTCCACAATAATTGGGACCAGTTTGGCTTCCCCTTCGTCATCAATATATGCAATGGCTCCTTCATGACACGTGTCTTAGCCATGAATATAATGCATTTAAGTTATCACACTTAGGATGTGCGTGTGATTATCAATTTGATCATTGAGACTTTTTCATTATACACCGTCACCTTCCAAGCTTCAGTTGTTGTTTGCGTCTATAGAACATCTTCCCAAATTCCGTACATACCATGCCTAAATTTCAATGGATCGAATACAATAATTAATCTTAAGCACAGTCTTCAATTGTCTTGATATGATCATAAACTGCCGTGCTTAAGCTTCCTTAATTTGTGGTGTTTGTTCAATCTTGCACAAGAAATTGACGTAGATTAATGTTTCGAAGATCAATGAAATAACATTAATTATTTGGAATTCAATCCTATTTATATAAAATCAATCGTATTTGAATCAAGAGGAGAGGGTCTATATTATTATCAAGATATTATTTTCTATTATTATTCTTTAATCTTAAGAAGAATGGTAATATACAATGAATTGATTGAATATTTCTTCACCATTTCACAACGACTTTTTGTTTATGAAATTATCTTGCAAATTTATGATTCAATCTAACAATACCATTCAAAAAGATTAATTTAGGTTTTTGTTTGAACTAGCATATTAATTTTGACTATTATTCTAGTAATACATTTTTTTTTCTATTAAGTGACGCGCAGCTTTTTACATATTGAATTTCACGTATTTTTAAATAATAATTTTTTATATTAATAAAAAAATATCAACTAAACGTGCTTAGTGACAAGAAAGAGCAACAATTTACTAAAGAAATATTTTCAATCCATTGGGGATGAATGAAGTTGGACCTATATTGATTGTTAACCCTAAAATCAATTCGACATGTTGCATCACCTAATCATTCTAAACTACAAGTCAGTCTCAACTGCAAGTCTTTCCATATATATTATTCTTTTCGGTTAACTCGCTTCTGGTTTTCTAATTGCTAGGGCAAGGAAAAGGCAACACCTACGTATGATTCAAATGTTTAATTTCAACTTTTCCATGCTAACTTATCCGAATGAAAAAAAGAAAAAGTCCCACACGTTTGCTGCAAAAGATTTGAAGGATGCCCCAATCACTTTCCTAGGACCTTCCCACAACCCGGCTACATTAAAATTCAGCATTTTGGAATATACATAATATTAAATAGCCATCATAAAAATAAGTCTATACTAGTTGTATATATGCCCAAGTTATGCTAGGAGGGGCCTAATTTTTTTCTAGATTTGAGGAAATTTTGTGGCATATTGTTATTAAATCTAAAAATGTTGTTATTTAAAAAAAATAAAAAATAAATCTTTCTATCAATGTAACCCTCATTTATTTTAACCAACATAATGTTCTTCATTGGAAGAATTCTTTCTGCTTAAAAAAAATTAAGATCATTAAAGCAATTTAAAAAAAATATCAAAATAGTATCTTCATTATTTTATATGATTGAAAGAAAAAATAAAAAACATAAATGTTAAAATTTTTTGTTACAAATGTATTTAAACATTTTAATAATCAACAACTAAAATTTCATATCTATTGTTACCCATTTTAGGGGCATATATATATATATATAAGAAGAGTATACCAGAATGCCCATGAAATTGCAAAAGATTATTGAGGAAGAAGAAATATATAAAATAAAAATAAAAAATAAAAAAGTTTGACAATGTATTTTCGACTAATAAAAGTTCTATTAATAAAAAAACTAATTTAGGAGAAAAATTCAAAATTAAATGCTTAAGGACTTAATTAAAATTCTTCAAGGTTTATTCAAATTTATTGAGAGTTTAATTACAACAAAAAATAATTTTTAAAATTAATTTAAGCTCTAAACAGGAGAAATTAAAGTCTAAGGGTAGAATTGTAATTTTTAGAAGTTAATTTGGTCAAATAATGGTGCTCATTTCATAAATATTGAAATTTGATGGGAAATTAGAGATTTGATTAAAGAAATCCAAAATAAAAAATCAAAATAAAAAAAGTCAAGTGAATATTAAGGTTAGAATTGATAACCAAATCAGGAGTCAAATTAAAAAAAAATTATTAGTCAATTAAGAATCAAAATGCACTAATTAAGAACCACATAGCTTGGATCTTCTAATAAGGATTTAATCTTAGATTTTATTTTTAATTTAATCCTTATATCACATGTATGCAGTGTCGAGACGATCATCCACCCTCTCAAGAAAAAATATAATGACCTATCCATTTGGTAAAATATGGAGAGACAAGCAACTTTTGTCTTTTATTAAAAAAATATGGACTGACAGTCGCCACCCAGTATTCTAATTATTAGAAACCTTAATTGGTTTTAAAATAGAGCACGAAGACTGCTTGTGTAAATAAAAAGTATTAGCACCCCAAATATATCCTATCTAAGATAGGTTGTATTATTTTTTCTAAGAAAATCTGAGGTTTGGTTGTGATGTCTAAAATTTATTGGTCTGTTTACAGTTTAAGAAAAAAAAATTTATAAAGAGATTTTTATCTTATCACGTAAAAACCTAATTGTTCTATGAAATCAATGAAAAAAATACTTTTTTAATATCAGGAATATATTTTATATATAAATTCGTAATCCCTAATGCTAAAACAAAACAAAACAAAATTTTTATTATTTTTTGTAATTTTGGTCAATGTTCTCTTAACTTTAATAAAGTGGTTATTAAAGCCAAAATACATGCTAAAATATTATTTGTTGGTGTATGAAAAACACAATATGACTTTTTTTAGTTCTGAGACACTTGGTCGTATGCACAAAAATATTTTTAAAAAAATATTTTTTTGTGTTTTTGGAAGTTTTAATGAAAATCAAGTATTTTAATAATAGATTTGTATTTTTATGACCTAAAAATATTGCCCAATATTAATCAAAATGACATAAAAACTACACAAAAAAAATTCTAAAATTCTAAAACAAATACTTGCAGTATTTTTTAAATGGACCCGGTCAGACCCAAATACATGGGTTAGGCCAAACTTGACCCAACTACATAGGCTGGGTTTAATCTAGCCCACGTGAATAGTGGGCTTCTCCACTGTTCACATGTAATGTGAACAATGGAGAGAAAAATACAGAAAAAGAACAAGAAGGTGGAGGAGGAGAGGGAACATGGTTGATCGGTGATGGCGTTGAAATGGTGTTGATGGTAGCGGCTCTATTGTCACTATGAATGGACTACAATGGCTAACAGTGCTTCTCTTTCTTCGTCTTCTCCCTCCTCTATTTTTTTCTTTTTTTTTGCTTATTCTTCTTTTTTCTTTCTTTTTTTCATTCAGTCTCCCCCCCTTCCTTCTGCTTTCTCTTTCTTCTCTTCTCCTTCATTCACTTTCTCTTTCTCATTTCTCTTGTTTTTATAGACAAAAACAAGGGAAGAATAGTGGACACAGCGGCCACTATGCTGTTGTCCTAAATAGCCTAAGAGGTACGTCCCCTTTATTCTTCCACCACGTGGTAAGCAAGTAGGTTGTATTAGTGTCTTTTTGGATTATCAAGGGAAAGGATGTTGGTTAGAAATAATGAAAGAAAAAATCTTCTTCTTTCCTTGCTTCACACGTATAAGGAAAGAAGAAGGTATATAGTGCCTTCAAAATGGTACCGTTTAGAGCTTTTTTTTATGTAAACAGTGCATAAAATGACATCATTTTAGTTAAAATGCATCGTTTTATTTAAAAGAAAAGGGGGGGCAAAATGTTTTAAAATTCACATTGGTTTTTAGTTTGTAACTTGTTCAATCAAGTCTTAACTTGAAATTTTAATTTAAAAATTAATGCAATTGCATCCCTATTAAAAATCAAACAGCGGCCTAACATTAGTCATCCTTTTCACTTTAATCCTTGGTCTTGAAGTTATGCAATTTGACCCTCAATTGAGCAATAAACTTCTAATTTCTTTAATTGGGCTCTTGATTTAGTTTTAATTACAGTTTCTCTATTTACATGTCTTTTTCAATTTGAACCTTGATTTTAATTTTTTTTCAATAAAGTTTTTAATTGGCCATCAAACTTCAATATTTATGCACTTAAGCCTCTAATTTGATCAAATTAACTTTTAAAATTATAATTTGATCCCAGAACTTTAATTTCTTTCAATTAAAGCTAAATTGACTTGAAAATTAATTTTTCTTGCAATCAAACCCTCTGTAAATTCAATTAAACCTCAATAAAATTTAATTGATTCCATAAACATCTGATTTTAAAATTTTCTTTCTCAAATTGAATTTGTTTTATTAACAGGACTTTCATTAATCAATGATATATTGTCATATTTCACTCATTGTATTTTTAGACTTAATCAATTTTTAGTCATTTTCTTGCACTTTGGCATCCTTTTTCACTGTTATATTTTTTTGATAATATTTTTTTATATTTATTTTTTCTAAGAGAGAAAAAAATATGAATTGGAGAATAACCAAAAAATGGATTTTGATACCCTATGTGAATTAAATAAAATCTTTAATTTGGTTGTTTTTTACAACTTAAAATTTCTTGTTTTCTAAAATTATGCAATTTTAACTAATTTAACTTCAAATTTAAAGTTTATTTTTATTTAAGTGCTAATTGACTTTTTAAAATTGATTATAATTATTGAAAATATACTTTGTTTTGGGATTTTTCTATTTTTTAAAATATATATATATAAAGACAAAAAAATTGGGTTATGATGGTTTATTTCAATTTGATGCTCAGAATTTCTTTTTTAATTGACCTAGAAATTTATTTTTTCTCAATTTTAGTTACCCTTTTGCATTATTTACAATGACCAAATTTTAATAGTTATTTTTTCAAAACCACTTAAAGAACGTATACTATAGCAATTAGGTTATTTTGATAAAATAGATTTGAGTATTGATGATAATAAACTGAATTTGAAAGAATATCCATCTGGATATCTATGTTATTGAAGACACTTGAAACTTAATCAGGTTGACGAACGGATTATTCCCAATTTAAAGGATTCAAATCCTAGAGAACATAAATAAGATTTTTTTTTGTTTTTAATGAATATACAAATCCATATACGAGTGATTTGTTTAAAAATTGACTAAGGAGAAACTTCATCAATTGGTTCTTGTTTTTTCCCTAGGAAACACTAATTACTAAATACTATTAAAACAATCAATCCAAGAAATAAAAATCAGCTTTTGCATTCGAGCCCTGGCGTGCATGCTTATCACCCTCGCGGTGCCTTACATGCCTACTGGGTTTGCAGAGTATTCAGTGGGTCGTGAAAATTAGTCGTGATGCGCACAAGCTGATCCAGACACTCCACGGAAATAAAAAAAATTCACCTTTTGCTGGAAAAATAAAATATTTGAATTCAGGTTGGATTCTATGATTCAATATTAAAGATATGAAACAATTACATTGTATGTGTCGAAAAAGAGAAAAATCATAAATCGGGATTCCACGTGCATGGCATCTTTATTGGAATACTATTTTACAAAGTAAAGAACTAAGTACAACTATATCTACCGATCTTATTTCCATCAGCTGACTTAGCCGCACGAAGATGCTTCTCCTTTGAGAGTAATTTAGCCATCCTACACCAACAAAACAAAAACCTTAAGAAATAAATAAATAAAGGAATTATCAAGATGAAACAAGGAGTATTATTCATTCATTTATACTTTCTGAGAGCCTCTTCATTAGTCATCTTATTGATAGGTTCAAAGACTCCAGTAGCCAAATTCACCCTTGAAACTGGCTTCTTCAACAATCCCTCGCCCACTTTTACAAGATTCTCTAAATTCTCTTTCGTGGCAACATCCACAGATAAAAGTGTTCCGGTCAGAGTGTCATCCTGCATTGATTTTTCACACGTATTATAATGTTAGATTTCCCCACTTTGCTTCATGAATAAATACATTGGATGACAACATTATTAGCATGGTAAATGAGCACCTGAATTCGAAGATAATTTTCCTCAGAGTTAAGGGCTTGAAAAACAGTGGAAAGGTGAAAATCAACCATGTCACCACTAGCTTGTGTAAACACATCCACTAATGGAGTAGAATGATCACTAGTCAACCATCCTAAGAGACCCCACTTGGCTGCTTCATCTGCGTCATACTTTCCTTCTGATTTTGCCGTACCAGTGCCCAGCGACAGGACTAGAAATCGGCCATATTCCATTGCGTTTACACGGAAAAAGTCAGGACTCTCCCGATTGATTGCTTTTGAAACTTCAGTTACGGCAACTAAAGTCTGATCAAATTCCAAAAAGAAATGAATGATATAAGATTCTTTAGTAAGTAATATTAAGTTATGAAATTTCGAGATGCTGAGGAAATCATAAACGTACTGGATTGTTTGCTGCCACACCACCATCAATAAGATTAAATTCTCTAACTTTGCCTGATGGATCTTTGGCTTCAAAATAATGGGCAGGGAGATAAGTCGGGGCAGCTGATGTTCCAATGCATATATCGGACAGAAGGGCATTCGTTGATGGGTTATTCTTCACCTGATAGGTAGAAAAGATAGTTGGCTGGAGGCGCTTGATGTCAAAAGTTGGGATCACAATATTTGTCAATGTCTGGTGCAACCGTGTATCTCCCAACTTTTCTTTGACAATACTATGCAAGAAGTTGCCATCATACTTTGGCCCTCTCACAGTGTTTACCAGATTTGCAACTGACGAAAATGGAAAGCTATTGGCAGACAGTACTTAAATTAGTATCTTGATAAATAAAAATTAGTTATAATGAAATAATTCATCATCAGCATCACTTATTACCTGTCTTGAGGAAATATTTTAGGGCAGTTCTCAAGGTAGAATTCATTAATGTCTTTAGCAGCAAACAAAGGGCGGTTTTGCTTATTCGGTGCAGCTAGCATAGCAGTCACGAGTCCACCAGTGCTAGTCCCTGAAATCACATCAAAGTAGTCTGCAAGCCTTGCATCGGGACCATCCAGCTTCTGTAAATTTGAGAAGAAAAACTACTCAGTGATATATGCTGGAGATAAAACTTGAGCAAATACATTAGAGCCCGAAAGAGGCAAAAATAACAAACCCATAGTGTCAGAGAAAAACAGATACAAAATAAACGAACATCACAATTCTATATATACACACCAATGCACGTGAAACTATTAAGTGCTAAACTTAGGTCATCCTTTCAACTTAATTTCTTTTTCTGAGCCCAGAAACACAAGCATGCAAGATCTTGCATTTCTATTTGACGTGCATTATTATACGTGTTAAAAGAGCCCTGTTTCTTTTCTACCTGAAGCTCAGACTCTAAAAAGGCAAGGATAGTTCCTGGTATAATGCCTCTTATTCCACCTCCATCGATGCTAAGGACAGTGATTTGGTTTCCATGAGCAGGACGTTGAAGAGGAGATCTTGGAGTTTGCATATTAACCATATTGATAAACAAATGCTAAAAATGTAAAGAGGGAATCAAGAGACCTATAAGTGGAAGAGGTAGAGAGTTTTAGCCTAAACTTTCTAAGAGCTTGAGAGATAGCTAGTATACTCAAATGTAGTTCAGTGTTGATGCCTTGCAATCTCCCAAGGGGGTTGTGGAGTTATTTATATACTTCTAGTCCTTCATGATGTCTGGCATTTTCAACATATTTCTAACTTTTTAATCAACCAAATTTGATCATTTTGAAGTTTCTTGGATAGGGAGCAATTTTGAATCGATCCAAATTTTCTTTACTTGCCATCACTAAACAGTTCTTAGCTGACACGGTTCAAGTTGGACCACTTACAAATTGGATCCAAAAAGGGACCATTGAAAATCCCAAATTCACAAATAAAAGAAAGATGACACTAAATTGGAATGGTAGGTATTTTGGTGGCGGAAAGTAAACTAAATTAGTTGATGAATACCATTAATGCAACTTGTTGGATTTGAACAAGTTATTTTCCCCAACTTTAGGGTCTTCATAATGACCAATAAGGTTTAGGTTTATGCATTCTTTTGGTTCAAGTAAGATGAAATCGAGTACATATGAGATGACTAGCAATCAGTGATTTAGAAATATTGGGATTTTACAGAACTTATAACCCAAGGCACCGACGAGTTAATATGTACGATTTTCCGAAGGAAATATTGGAGTCTACGATGGTGGAGGAGAATCCAGAGATGATTAGCATTTAACACAACACAACATGTATAAAAATTGAAGAAACACGTGTTGGAAAATGTAGCAACATGGAAGTTTCGCCTTGACTATGGATAATAGGCTTAAGATAAAACCAGAATGAATAATCTTCAAAGAATAGAGAGACAGACATAGATTCTAGTAACCAGATGTTGTTATTAAGATTGATATAATAACTTTCTATAGCTATATAATCTTGAAAGATTGGTTATTAAATTATTATATGACGTTTCTTGAATATTTTTAAATTATTTTCGAATATTCCATCTGCTTTGAGGGATCACATGTAGATGGTCTGGGAAAGTTTTATATCTGATTAATTTTATCCTTGAGTTTTAAATTTTTCATGATAATTATGCATCGTGTCCTTGTGTTTTACATGTTAGTATATCCTTATAGTTTGATTATCATTTGAATTTCCAGTTCAAATCCTTGTCAAGGAATAATGATGAAGTTTCCATGCATGAAAATTGTGTGTTATTTCTTAAAAAAAAAAAAAAGGACAGACAATGGTCAAAATCTTGTTCCCAGCAGCCTCACAGAAGGATAGGGTTCGAGGTCTCAAAGACAGAAACGCTAGCTTACGGTATCAAAAGCCGTCAATGGATCAAATCGAAGACTGATTTGTTGGAAATTAATATATCCAAACCGAAAAACAAGATTGGCCCATCATCATCCCTGTACAATACGCAGTTGCATGGAAAATTCAGCAAAGAAAAGAGTTCAGAACTAGGAAAGCGGTAATTAATTAATGAAGAAATCCCATCTAGCTAACTCACCCACGAAACTCTACATTTTATAATGGTAGTTGAATTAGTGGCCGTTCTACTTTTCTAATGGTATTGCCTTAAGATCATGACTGTCCTGATCAAGAGCAAGCAAAGATTTTTTCCCAAATTTCCTCTCTTGTGGAGGTGAAGCATTCAATGGCTAGAAAAGTTTCTGCAGGTTCTTCTTCTGTTTTTAGCCTTCCTTCCTCTTCACGCTGTATTTTTCATAGATAAAAAGAGAAAGTAGTGTATCGGAAACTTAAATTATCATTTATGATTCCAGGGGAGAGTTGATTAACATTCCGCCAAGCCATCGGAAATGCACTCCAAGTTCGAGAATACACTCCCCCAGATGATGGGCTTAGACTGTGTAGATCCTTTGGCAACTTACACTTTCCTTATTGGGCCTAGCACCAAAACACATTTAATTAGAGGCAAGAGAATCTAAAAAAATAATAATATATAATTACACCCCTGATCATCATGTTAACCTCTCTTTGTAGATAGTCCCTCAGAATCTTGGGGGTAAGGGAAGTTTTTTGTTTTTTTCTGGTATACAAAGGTAACACCAGCTCACTCAGAAGTATCTATGTAAGAAAACTAATTCAAAGATACCTGATCATTCAAAAAAAAAATCACAATTAATTCAACAGAATAAATTTAAAATAATATTAAATTTAAAATAATATTGTTATGGGAAGCAGATGAGATGATGTGTCTTCATCATATGCATCTTTTTTATTAATAAGAAATAAGGGGAAAACAACTTAAAAGAAGAAAAAAAAAACCAATGCCCATATATTGGCCATCCAAGCCTGTTATTTTTTTTCTTTTTAATTTTATATTTTAATATTTATTTTTATTAAAACTTTATATTGATTTTTATATTTTATCTTTCAACATGTAGTTTTATGATTTATTTTTATTTTTATTATCATGTAATTAAATAAAAACTAATATTTAAAAATATATTAAATCCAATAAAATTTATAATTTAGATGCTGATGAATGAAAAAAAGAAAAAGAAGACAAGAATCTGACTGGGAATGTGACAGTTAGCAATTATGTTTACACTCGTACACCAGGACTACATATAATTTTCGTGTTTTCATAGATTGTCAAGAATAATGGGAAGGGAGATTGTTTTAAGAGATACAAACCGCTTGCACCATTTTAAAGAAGGTCTGTTATTTCCAATTCTGAATATTTCGAGTCTTTTGCTTTATTTATTTCTGATCATTCCCCTTCAACTATGTAAAGTGAAGAGACATGATGCTTTAATTTAACGTGGAAAATTTCAATTAATTACTCTTCGGTTTCATTTCTGAAGAGGTTTCCACTTTCCCTCTTTCTTTGTTTCGGCATGAACACACACAAACATGTGGAAGAAGAAGACATCGTTGATGGGATAGATATGTTTTTTCTCCCCTTTTTTCTGGTTCGACGAGCAATGTCAAATGGATCATAGCGGGTAACGAAATATAAAGGCTCGAAAATAGTGTTGGGCAACCCGAAAGGCTAGAAATAAAGCGTTCGGACTTGGTTTCCATATTGAATCAATTTCTTAAGTTCTCGATTATGATTTAACTTAGATGTACACTATTTGTGGACCTAATATTTAAATTACTTTAGGCTGCTAAATTATAAACATTTGAAGTGAGTTTAATAGCACATTAGATTCACCACCTAAAATTATTTCAGTTTAAGACGAATCAGTAGCATAAGTCAAATAGGTTGTCTGATCTTGAATTTGTTGGTGTGCATGGTGAAATTCTGCTTAAATGTAAAAGTGAATCAGATAATTATAACTGTTTTCAGGTTGCACAACAAAATCCAAGCACGCTTCAGTACTAGAGTTCAGTGCTAAAGTCTAAAGCCTGAATCAACTTAGCTTCGAAGCATGAAATTCAGTCATATTCCAGACGCAGAACGGGTAATCAAAGCCATCTCCTGTCTGGGAATAAGTTTTGAGCTATTTCTCGAACAGTGTCTTCAGGTTGTAAGGCTTGACGATTTCGAGACTCCCATCCCACATTAGCTTTGCAAATTGATAGATGGCCTTTTCGGTTGGATGAATTCCATCAAAGAAGAAATATTCGCTAACGTTATCTCACAGTTGGTATACTTTCCGGCAGCAAGTAACCATGGTGCCTCTCTGTTGCACATGTTCGGCATCGTGGTGAGTTTTATTTTTTATTATAAAAATGTATAACATTTATCTAGTATATATAAAGGGATAAAAAATATTGGTTTTTATTGATGGAAAATAAATTAAAAATCATCACCCTAATATTTTGATCACTAAAAACCCTAACTAATCTCAGAGATTGGATACGAGAATTAATTGAATAAAAAGAAGATATTAACACCTCAAATACATCCTACCTACAATAAGTTGCATTGTTTTATTTTCCGATAAAATCTAAGGTTTTTTTTCATGTTTCTTAGTTATTGGTATGGTTTCAAAAAGTCATTTTTGATAAAGAGATCCTTATCTTAACAGGTAACTTTGACCTAAACACAAGAATTTAATTTTTAGAACACGTCTTACGTATAAGATCATAACCCCAGATATTAAAAGAAAAAAAAATAATTTTTTTGAAATCTTTGAAATATTAGCTTAGTTCTCATGACTTTAATAAACTGGTTATGAAAGCTAAAATACATGTTAATACATATATTTTTTAAAATTTTCTTTGTTCTATAAAAATATGATGTGATGATTTATATATATATATATATATATATTAAAGAGACTAACTTGTATGCATGAAAATAAAATATTTATATTTTTTTATTTTTTTATTACTTAATAAAAACCAAGTATTTTAATACTAAATCTATATTTTTATAATATAAAAATACAAATCAATATCGATCAAAATGCAGTAACAAAATGCAGAAAAAACACATATTCTTTGAAATAATTCTTCGAATAAAATGTTTTAAATGGGCCAAATCCGACCCAAAAGGAAACTGGGTTGAAATCGGCCCAAAAATTAAACGGTCTACGTCCTACAGGGCTCCTACAGGGCTGGGCTAATATTCCAGCCCGGAACAACAGTAACAGACGGTACGCACATAGTAACCGGGGTACTGTACATGAGCACAGTAACCCGTTGATTAATACAGTAACTAGTTAATTAATATTGTGCACCTGCATAGTAACTAGTTGATTAATACTGTGCATCGTCACTTACCTGGGATGAGAAGCTGACAGTGATGCTGGTGGCCGGTTTGGCGGTGGTGTTGCCGTGGCGGCTCTTCCTCCTCCCTGCTGTTTCGGCGTTGGTTTCTCTACTCTCTTTCTCCTTTGCCCTTGTTTTATCTTCTCCTTTTGTTTCTGATAGTGTTCTGTTGGCGACTAGAAGGGCAGCGGCAGCTAGGGGTGATGCTGGTGGCGGTGGAGAGGCAGCCGACGAGGTCTACTGGTGGTTCTGACGGTGGCAGTGCTGGGAAGCTCAATGACAGCAGCTGTTGTCGCTTCCCCTCTGCAGAGGCGTTGCTTCTTCTCTTGGTTTCCTTTGCTTTTTTCCCGTTCCCCTCTCTTTCGTTCAACAACTTTCCCCCCTATTTTAGTTTTCCAGCCCTCTCTCTCGTTCAAAAATTCTATCTCTAGTCCTTCCCTCCCAAAAAAACCTCCTTCGTTGCAGCTGCTAAGGGCAGTATTTATACGCGAAGGGGGAGCAAGGAAAGCGTCGCTGCGCATGGGGAGCAGGGGGCGTGGGGCTTTAAGTTTTGGGAGCAGCATGCAGTCATTGTTTCTCGTTTTAAGAGATCATGGAAAGTGTCAAAACAACATTGTTCAGTTTTTTTAAATTATTTATTTTTATTTTCGTGGGGGGCCAAAATGGTTACAACATTCTCAATGGATTCTTGCCACAGCATGCCATTTTCACCTCTTCGAAACCTTCATGCAAAAATGCAGAATTGGAATCAGATAGTCCTAACATCATATTAGCAGAGAAAGGAAACAATGTAAGCTAGAGGCTTCACCATATTTTGAAGGGTCATTGAAAATTGCAGTTCCTACAGTGTAGGCATCAAAAATTGAATAAGTACATCCTTTTAGTTGGCTCTTAGGCTCTCATCATTCTCTTCTCTTTTTTTTTCCTCGTATCCTCTCTAAATTTTCTACTGATTTTCCCCTTGGAATCTTCTCTCCCCCTTTACTCCGAAACTAAGCCCCTCTATTTTGTACTAAAAATGTTATCTTTATTTTCAAACCTTTTTGAATTTCAATTTTTAATATTTAAATAAAAAATAAATAAATTATAATTTTCAAATAAAAATAAAATTTTTAATTTCTTTTATTATTTATTTTATATTAAAAAAATATTTAAAAACTAGATAAGTTATAACAATTGTCCTATATTTCTAATGCTCAATATATAAAGAATTTTAAAAAATTATTTTTATTTAATTTTACGTTGAAAAATTATAAAGAAAAAAAAAATATATATATATATATATCACATGACAAGAGGGATTTTCTTTCTTGAGAGCTATGCGTGGTGTCAACTAATGCCACAATGGAGCAAAAGAAAATGATCAATTTGAGATCCACGAAAACAAAAATAACAAGATTAACTTAGGATTTGTTGGATGAGAAATGAAAAGATTAACTTGGAAACTATATAAATGAAGGGATCAACTTGAGATGATGCATCGGATGAACAAAAGGATCAACTTGAAATCTATATAAATTAAAGGATTAACTTGGCATTTACATAAACAAAAACAACAAGATCAACTTGGGATCCATCAGATAAGAGATGAAAGGCTCAACTTAAGATTCATGTAAATACAAGGCTCAACTTGGGATGTATATAAACAAAAATGACTGGATTAACTTAGGATCCATCAGATAAAAAAATTAGGATCCATATAAATAAAATAATTGACTTAAGATCTATATAAATGAAACTGACAACATCAACTTGGAATATATAAGATGAAAAATAAAAAGATTAAGTTAGAATCCATGTAAATTTAAGGGATTGACTTGGAATTCACATAAAAATAAATAACAAGATCAATTTGAGATATGTTGGATAAAAGAATCTGCTTGTAATTCATGTAAATAAAAGGATTAATAATTTGGAATTCACTTAAACAAAAATGATGGGATCAACTTGGAAAATGTTGGATAAAAGAATCGATTTGGAATCCATGTAATTGAAGAGATCAATTGAGTTCCACACAAAAAATATGAAGCCATTAACTTGGAATCCAAATCTATTAAATGCTATTAAAAAGAAAATTATCATCAGAATTATATACTTCACTTTAAAAAT
>SRLM01008171.1:0-12132 GCA_015708895.1 Populus ilicifolia
AATTGATTTTTTGGGACAAATTTGGAGCACTTATTTGAACCAATATTTGCTTCAATCTTCAATTAAATGTCTCTTCAATTCTTTGTTCTCAATTCCGATGTTGAATTTCTTGAATTAATTCATTTAAGCTCCAAAAACCTATCGAAACATTAAAACAAACTTCATTACTAAAAAACACATCAATTATTATAAAAAGACCAAATAAAAACAATAAATACATATGTAAAATAAGAGACTTAATGATACTTTTGATGCACAATCAGATGGAAAGGTAAGACATAGGCCTACAACTTTCATATGGAGCCCAAGATCTAAAAAGGCCATTTTCAAGTCCAAATTGTTGCAACAACAAAGAAGCCCGAATCTATCCTCCAGCCCGAGCACTGTTCAGTATTTTGGCCATATCTAGAGTTCTAGAAGTCTAAATGAGCTGAATTGTTTACACAAGAAAGCTGACACAATTGCGTAGAAATTTCATGTTTTCAAGTGGCTATAATTTTGACGTCATCAATGATGTTTTGGGCAGGCAAGAGAAGATAAGGATTGTCACCAAGTCAAGGGTTGGCCATCTACTCATCAATAGTCATCAAATCAATACTTCCCAATTTTGGCCTATAAAAGGAGGCATTTGCCATGCATTTAGGCATCTTGGTGTCCAAATCAAGATCATGCTCTTGTTTTCTCTCTTTGTATTCTTTATGCTTTGTTTTCATTAATATCAAGTTTATGCCTTTCATTTCCTTTCCTTTGCTTTGTTAACTCTTATCTTATTTATGTTCTTATTTTGTTTATCCATTTTCTTTCTTCCATTATGTCTGGCTAAGTTAATTATGTCAAGGTGAAAAGGTTACACTAATGGTGTAAGAATAAGTATGGTATAAACTTAATATGGACTTTAATGTTTAATACTAACATGTTTTATATTTGTTATCTTGTTCACTCTTTAATACTTTGCTTGTTAAATGACTAATCTTGATTTATGTTGTATAACAATTGGTACAACAAATGCTTGGCACTTTCATAGCCCATACTGTATGGTATAACCGACACCTAAGCTATGAAAGAAACTTGATTTGTTGTTAACATAAGCTATAATCATGAATGCTTGATGAAATTTACAAGTATTAACATTAATTGAATAAGATGACTAATATAATCATGTTAACAATTTATAATCTGATTGGAACCTCCTTTATGTGAGGTTTCCAATTGAACAATAAGAGTTTATACTATACTTGTTTGACATACCATTAGTGGAACCTCTAACCTTGACATTTAATATTATCACTGTTTAATCCTTACATTAATATTCTATCTCCAAGTTCTCATCGTCATCATCATCATCTTCTTCTTTTCTTTCTTTCTTTACTACTACTACTACTACTACTCCTCCTCCTCCTATTATTATTATTATTATTATTATTATTATTATTATTATTATTATTGTTATTATTATTGTTGTTTATAATTTGTACAATAACCTCCCTATGGTTCGACCCCGGTCTTACCGGGTTATTTATTACTTCGACACTCCTTCACTTGGGAGAAGACATCAATCTTTTTGTCGTGTCATAAAACCTTGATAAAATTGCACTTTTAAGTACTAATCAATGACGTGTTTGAAGTCAAGACTAAAATCTCCCAAAAATATGCAAAAATTAGAGTTTGGGCTATAAGGAGAAATTTTAGTAGGAAGAATTTGTTTTTATTAACCTATTTTATTTATTTATTTAATGTTAAATAATTATTTTTCAAATTTAGATTTGTTCTAGTCTATTAAACATTGTTTAGGGATTTATTTCATTATTGGACTTGTATTTGTTGATTACTACTTTAGACCTATTAGCTTGCAACCTAAAAAGGATCCATTAGGATTAGTTAGAGAAAACTATTTTTTTAGCTATAAATTTAAGCGGCAAATTGAAGAACAAACATGATTTTTTCTTTTATTTATTTGTGGAAAAACCACTTTTCTTGGTAGGGAAATAGATTGTTGATTACTATTTAAAAGTATATTTTTATCGAGATTTTATATGATCCTTTTATACTTAAAGCATCAATAACTCAACTAAAACATGTTTTATATTAACATATCTAATAATATAAGATACCTTTAATTTATGGTAAATGTTCATCTTAAATGCAAGCCTATCACATAAATAAAAAGATTAATTGATGAATTTAAAAACTAAAATTAAAAGGACAAAGAGATGGCCAAACTTAGAAAAGAGATGTTGGTGCAGTCCAAACCAGAATACTATTCGATAATTGGGTTATATCTGAAGTTGTAGATCTCAGATTTAGATCAACTTTATATGGATGGAAAAGTAATACATAGTCCTAAAACTTTTATTAGAGGTCTGGTTTTAGAAAGGCTGTTTTCAAGTCTAGATTGTAGCAATAACAAAGAAGTTTGAATCTCTCCTACAGTCCACGCACTATTCAATGTTTAGCCCATATCTGGAGTCCTAGAAGTCCAAATGACCTCTATTTTTTTTCTGAAAAAATGAGACAATTTCCTACAACTTTATGTTTTCAAGTGGTTTCAATTCTAACATTATCAATGATGTTTTGAGCAGACAGGAGAAGTTAAGGATTGTCACCAAGTCAAGAGTTGGTCACCCACTCATCAATTAGTCATCAAATCAATAGTTCCTAATTTTGGCTAATAAAAGAAGACATTTGCCATGCATTTAGGCATCTTGGTCTCTAGATCAAGATCATGCTCTTGCTTTCTCTGTTTGTATTTTTGTAATGTTTAGGTTTTGTTTTTATTAATATCAAGTTTATTCCTTTCATTTCCTTTCCTTTACTTAGTTAAGTTTTATCATATTTATGTTCTTATTTTGTTTATTTATTTTTTTTATTATTATGTTTAGCTAAGTTTATTATGTCAAGGTGAAAGGGTTACACTAATGGTGTAATAATAAATATAGTGTAAACTTAATATGGACTTTAATGTTTGATACTACCATGTTTTCTATTTCTTATCTTGTTCACTCTTTAATACTTTTGCTTGTTAAATGACTAATCCAGATATATGTTTTATAACACTTGGTAAAACAAATGCTTGGCACTTTCATATCTCATACTATATAGAATAACTGATACTTGAGCTATGAATGAAACTTAATTTGTTGTTAACATATGTTATAATCATGAATGTCCGATGAGATTTACAAGTATTAGCATTAATTAAATAAGATAGCAAATGTAATCATGTTAACAATTTATAATCTGACTGGAACCTCTTTGTGTGTGGTTTCCAATTGAATAATAAGAGTTTATACTATACTTTCTTGATATACCATTAGTGGATCCTCTAAACTTGACATTTGTTTTTATCATTGTTTAATCCTTACATTGATCTTCCATCTCAAAGTTCTTATAAACTTCTTCTTTTGCATCTTCATCTTTTATTATTATTATTATTATTATTATTATTGCTACTGCTGCTGCTACTACTACTAGTATTATTATTGTTGTTGTTGTTGTTGTTGTATTATTATTATCTATAATTTATACAATTAACCTCCTTATGGTTCGACCACAATCCTTCTGAGTTATTTATTACTTCGATACTCCTACACTTGGGAGAAGACTTTAATCTTTTGGTCGTGTCAAGTTTTTGGTGCTGTTGCCAAGGAGGTAAGTTCTTGTACAAATTATAGTATTTATTTTATTTTCTCTTTTCACTTTTCTTGTATATAACTTTGTTTCTTTTCTTTTGTTTCTCCTTCTTTTGTTTTCTTCTTCCTTTTATTCTATTCCTACATGTGCATGAAAGTGTGGTCATGTGCATTAACTGGTATACTTTGTAAAGTAACCTCATCATTTTCAAAAAAATATGGATAAAGAAGATAATCAATCACTTTATAATGAGAATAACTGTGCTAGAACACTTAGTGACCACTTGAATCCCACAAGAATAAGTGTACCATCATGCATAGTTTTCCTCCTAATGCATCTCATTTTAATTTTAAAATAGGCATCATTAAACTTTTACCCTTTTTTCATGGCTTAGATTTGGAAAATACATACCTGCATTTAAGAGAATTTGAGGAGGTCTGCAACACCTATAATAACTTAAATTGTAGCATGGACACCATCACTGTGTTGGTATGAAAGATAAAGCTAAAACATGGGTACAAAATCTTAGACCTAGATCCATTCGTGCTTGGGATGAAGGCAACAATAATTTTTAAAGAAGTTTTTTCCTTTTTATAGAACAAACTCTTTCAAAAAAATAAATCACCACTTTCACTCAAAAACCAGGAGAAACATATTATCAATGTTGGGATAGATATTGAGACTTGCTTAATACTTGCCCTCATCATGGTTTTGAAACATGAAGATTGATTTCATATTTTTATAAAGGGTTAACACTTATAGATAGGCAAATAATTGAATTGATATGGAATGAAACTTTTGAATAAAGACCCTAAGGAGACAGTGGAGTACTTAGACTTGTTAGCTAAAAATGCTCAAAATTAGGACACCATAGGTACTTATGAGACACTGAGTAAAACTTAACCTCATACATCTAGTAGAGATATGTACAACCTTAAGAAAGATCATGACCTTCAAGCCATGTTTACATCTTTAGCTAGAAAAGTCATAGTACTAGAATTGAAAAAGAAAGGTTGATTAAAATCTGTTCAAAACATTTTATGTCAAAGCAATGAAACCAATAAACACTCAACCAATGATTGTCCAACCTTGCCTTCTTTTAAAAAATATCTCCATGAACAAGCTCATGCTTTAAATAGTTTCCAAAGGCCCAATCATAACCCATATTTCACCACTATAGTTTTAGTTGGAAGAGTGACAATGCACAAACTTCACCATCATAGTTTCAAGCATACCATAATTTTTAAAATTCTCCTGAATATGCACCTCTTAGAAGAAATTTTAAGGAAACTTTGTATGCATTCATTGAAAAGCAAGAGATAATCAATACTCAACTTGCTCAAAGCATCATAGATTTTAAAAATACTCTTGCAAAATTCACACCTACTCTCAGTTTTCAAGAGAAAGGTAAGTTTCCATCTCAACCACAGCAAAATCCCAAGGGGCAATACAATGCAAATACAAGTAGTTCTAAAAGTCAACATATAGATCAAGTTAAATCAGTCATCACTCTTCATAGTGGTAAGTTTTTTCAAAAACCAATTCATGAACCTTGTAAGAAAGATGATGAGTCAATTTCTAAGGGTAAGAAAGTGATTGAATCTGAATATTACAAAGAAATGTCTGATTCCCTGCCTACACTTCCATTTCCTCATATTATGACCAAACAAAAGGAAGTTAATCATGAATGTGAAATCTTTGAGACTTTCAAATAGGAAGAAATCAAGGATGAAAAAGGCATTGGAAATGTTATTGTGGATCATTTGTCAAAATTGGCAATAGATTCAACATCCAACATCACACCAATTGACGATTACTTTCTTGTTGAATCTTTACTTTCTCTTAGTTCAATGCCTTGGTTTGCTAAAAATATCAATTTTCCTACTTCAAGATTTTTGTCAGCTCACTAGAGTACCGAAGATAAAAGAAAATTTTTGTGCAATGTGCAAAACTTTTATTGAGATGACCCTTACTTATTCAATTATTGTCCTGATCAAATATTTTAAAGATACATTCCTAACAATGAGGTAAGTAATGTCATTAAATTTTATCACTCTAAGGCATATGGGGATCATTTCTCATAAAAAAAATTGTAGAAATCTTAAAAAGTAGATTTTACTAGCCCACTATATTCAAGGAATTACATGTATTTTCCAAAACCTATGAAAATTGTCAAAAGGTGGGATTTATTTCAAAATACAGAGTCTTTAGATAATATTCTATTGACTCTTAAGTCTCATCATAGTAGGGATGTGCATTGTGCATTTCATGATTTATGACCCCATTTCCATAAAGAAAATGTTCGATATACTATTGGGAATCTGACTAAAAAAGATCATGTTTGCTAGTTTTTTTTAAAATTGGATGGGAAACCTATTCCTGACCCATAAAGGGTGTTTAAGCCATTCTTGAACGTAAAACCAAGGAAAGATGTGAGTCATAATCATAATCACTTATACATACACATGTTTTTTTTAAATAAATAAATAGAGAGAGAGAGAGTGTGAGACTCTTGTCGGCCTACATATAGGTGGTATGATTACCTTTTTAATTTCTTATCTATAAAATCCTTTATTCCTTCCTTTCATTTCTACTCAACCCATACATTCAAAAAATATAAAAGTGTGTAGAAATGGCAAGTTCCTTATGTGATCACATAAGAAATGTTTGTATTTTTGATGGATTTAGTCCTAGAAAAGAAAATGAGTTTTTAGAATCAGCAAATCATCTTGGTCAGGTGCTAGTTGAGAGAAAGATTCATTTAGTATATGAGGGAGGCAGTCTTAGGTTAATGGGACATATGTCAATAGCTATATTTTTAAGAGGAAGTTAAGTTTTGAGGGTTGTCCCTAAAGCTTTAACACAAGGGGACATCTTTGAAAAAATAATTAGAGAGGAACTTCAGGTCTCTACAATGTCTACTTGAATGAATGCAATGTTTAACCATGTTGATGTCATCATTGCCTTATCAAGTGTTCTAAGCATATTGGAAGAGATCTTTCATAATTTCTCTTAGGCCCAACTACACATTCACCATAAACTCATAGGTCTATTAAATGTTAATGGTTATTATGATAAGTTGTTGTCATTTCTTGATCATGCCATGAAACATGAATTTCTAACATCTTCTACATGATAAATCATAATCTCTACTGCCACTACTGAATAATTAATTGACCAACTACAATATTTCATTGTTGTAATTGATCCCTCCATGAGTCGCATAAATTGATCATCTAAAAAAAGCCGTAAAAAACTTAGATTAGATTTGAGTCTTCATTTGTGAATCTTTATGTCGTTTTCTTTTATTATTGTGTTTTGTTGTTTCTTATATTTATTTGAGTGTGTTTCCGTTTGTTAATGTTTGTTATTTTAGCTAATGTCTTTTGTACTCTGTCTTTCTATCTTAGGACATTGAGGACAATGTCTCATTTTGGTTGGGGGGAGAGGGTAGTAGCTTTAAAAAAAAATAACTAACTGTGTTTTTTATTTCATAAAGCATGTGCAAAATTGTTGTTACTAGGATGGTAGAGTAAAGGAGCTCTTTTGTTAAAGTGACTTTTGAAACGCATCTTAATAATCATTCTTAACAAGGTCTATTATAATATTTTTTGAAATATTCAGGTTTACAAACTCTCGCATTATTATCACTTAATTCTGCTGATATACTAATTTAACATGTATTTTTAAACCTTAATTTTCACACACACACTTTAACATGTAATTGTGGGTTGCACATTGAATTACTACATCATTTATGTTTTTTTGTTAAAGGTAACAACTAAGGCAAAAGGATAATATATAATTTGAAAAAAATAAAAAAAAAGAGCAAAAAAAATAATGATAATAAAAATATAGATAAGTTTGGTTTCGTAGCCTCCCTAACCTAAGCAATTAAGTCTGAAGGGATGTTTTAACACCTAAAGCCCTAAAGTCAACTAACTTGGGAGCTATTGACCCAACGCTTGTTACATGGTTGAGGAAAAAAGCTTAAGAAAATCAAACATTACACTATCTACATATCAGTATTTGCAACCCGAGTTACTGAACTCATAGGAGTATCTCAACACCTAATGCCTTAAGACTAACTGGTTTGGGAGACATTAGTCGAAAGCTCGTTACAAAGGTTAAAGATGCATCGCGTTTAAAGTTATATGTATATATATTAAAAGAAAAAAAAAAGAAAAAATAATAATCCCAACCCAAGGAAGTTAACCTTAAACATTAGAACAAAAATTTTGTGTTCTTCCAAGAAAAGCCCCATAACTATGTGTTGATATATTGAGCATAAAAGAAAGGTTTATTAATATTTTATTTAAGAGGTATTGAGCAGATGTATGAATTTAATGAGAGTTTGTTTATCTAGATAGATTAATGGAAGTTGAATGATGAATACCTTGCTTTATATAATTTACAAATTGTTTTTCTATCTTAACTTTTTGATTACTAGGGACTAGTAATAAGCTAGTTGGGAGGGGGTGATAAGTACTTTAAAGTATATTTTTATTAAGATTTTGTATCATCATTTTACACTTGAAATATCAATAACTCCTTGACTAAAACATGTTTTATAATAACATATCTAATAATATAAGATAGCTTTAATTTATGGTAAACGTTCATTTTAAATGCAAGCCTATCATATAAATGAAAGGACTGATTAATAAATTTAAGAACTGAAATTGAAAAGACAAAGAGATGGCCAAACTTAGAAAAGAGATGTTGGTGCAGTCCAAATTGGAACATTATTCGGTAATTAGGTCATATCTAGAGCTGTAGATCTTGGATTTAGGTATATTTTATATGGATGGAAAGGTAAGACATAGGCCTGCACCTTTAATATGAAGTCCAAGATTTAAAAAGGTAATTTTCAAGTCCAAATTATAGCAACAACAAAGAATTTTGAATCTATCTTACAGTCTGCACACTATTCACTACCCATATCTAGAGTTCTAGAAGTCCAAATAATTCCTTTTTTTTTAGAAAGTTGAGACAATTTCCTACAACTTTTATGTTTTTAAGCGGTTCTAATTCTGACATTATCAATGATATTTTGGGCAGACGGGAGAAGATAAGGATTGTCACCAAGTCAAAATTTGGCCACCCACTCATTAATTAGTCATCAAATCAATAATTCCTAATTTTGACCAATAAAAGGAGGTATTTTCAAGTATTTAGGCATCATGGTCTCCAGATCAAGATCATGCTCTTACTTTCTTTCTTTATTTTTTTGTAATGTTTAGGTTTTGTTTTTATTAATATCAAGTTTATACCTTTCAATTCCTTTCCTTTACTTAGTTAAGTTTTATCTTATTTATGTTCTTATTTTATTTATTTCTTTTCATTCTTTCATTATGTTTATCTAAGTTTATTATATTAAGAACTAATGGTGTAAGAATAAGTATAGTGTAAACTTAATATGGACTTTAATATTTGATACTAACATGTTTTGTATTTGGTATCTTGTTAACTTTTTAATACTATATTTGTTAAATGACTAATCTAGATTTATGTTGTATAACACTTGGTACAACAAATGTTTGGCACTTTTATAGCCCATAATATATGGTATAACCAACATCTGAGTTATGAAAGGAACTTGATTTGTTGTTAACATAAGTTATAATCATGAATGTCTGGTGAGATTTATAAGTATTAGTATTAATCGAATAAGATAAGTAATGTAATCATGTTAACAATTTATAATTTGATTGGAACCTCTTTGTGTGTGGTTTCCAATTGAATAATAAGAGTTTATACTATACGTGTTTGATATATTATTAGTGGATCCTCTGAGCTTGACATTTGTCGTTATCATTATTTAATCTTTACATTGATCTCCCATCTTAAAGTTCTTATCAACTTCTTCTTTTTCTTCATCTTTGTCTTCTTCTATTATTATTATGAGTACTATTATTATTATTGTTGTTGTTGTTGTTGGTGGTGGTGGTGGTGGTGGTGGTGGTGGTGGTGTATTATTGTTATCTATAATTTATATAATTAACCTTCTTTTGGTTCGATCCCGATTATGTCGAGTTATTTATTACTTTGACACTTCTAAACTTGGGAGAAAACATCAATCTTTTGGTCTTGTCACCAACTGCATGGTATAATTTATACCTGTGCTATAAAAGAAACTTGATTTGTTGTTAACATAAGTTATAATTATAAATGCTAGACAACATTTACAAGTGTTAGCATTAATCGAATAAGATAACTAATATAATCATGTTAATAATTTATAATCTGATTGAAACCTTCTTTATGTGTGGTTTTCAATTGAATAATAAGAGTTTATACTATATTTATTTGACATGCCATTCGTAGATCCTCTAACCTTGACATTTGTTATTATCATTGTCTAATTCTTACATTGATCTTCCATATCAAATTTCTCATCAACTTCTTCTTCTTCTTATTTTTCTTTATTATTATTACTACTACTATTATTACTACTATTATTATCATTGTTGTTGTTGTTATTATTGTTACTATTATTGTTGTTTATAATTTATTCAATTAACCTCCCTGTGGTTCAACCCTAGTCTTGCTAGGTTATTTATTACTTCAACACTCTTGCACTTAGGAGAAGACATTAATTTTTTAGTCGTGTCAAGTTTTTGGCACCGTTGCCGGGGAGGTAAGTTCTTGTAGAAATTATAGTATTTATTTTATTTTCTCTTTTTACTTTTCTTATATATAACTTTATTTCTTATCTTTTATTTCTTCTTTTTTTGTTTCTTTTTCCTTTTATTCTACTCCTACACATGCATGAGAGTGTGGTCACATACATTAAGTGGTAGACTTCGTAGGGTATCCTTATCATTTTCAGAAAATATGGCCCAAGAAGATAATCAATCATTTCATAATAAGAATAACCGTGCTAGAACACTTAGAGACCATATAAATCCCACAAGAACAAGTGCACCATCATGCATAGTTTTCCCTCCCAATACATCTCATTTTAATTTTAAGCGGGATATTATTCAATGTTTACCTTCTTTTCATGGCTTAGATTTGAAAAATTCATACTTGCATTTAAGGGAATTTAAAATGTTCTACAACACGTATAATGACTCAAATTGTAGCATAAACATCATTAGTTTAAAGCTTTTTCTTTTTTCATTAAAAGATAAAACTAAAACACGGTTATAAAATTTGAAACCAGGATCCATTCATGCTTGGGATGAAATGCAACAATAATTTTTAAAGAAGTTTTTTCCTTCTCACAGAACAAACTCTTTTAAAAGTCAAATCACTTATTTCACTCAAAAATAGGAGAAATATTTTACTAATGTTGGGATAGGTATTGCGACTTGCTTAATACTTGCCTTTATTATGGTTTTGAAATATGGAGATTGATTTCATATTTTTCTGAAGGGTTAACACCTAGAGATAGGCAAATGGTTGAATTGATGTGCAATGAAACTTTTGAAGATAAAGACCTTAATGAGGCAATAAAGTACTTAGATTTTTTTGCTGAAAATGCTCAAAATTGGTACACCATAGGTACTTATTAGACATCAAGTAAAACTCAACCTCATACATCTAATGGAGGTATGTACAACTTTAGGAAAGATCATGACCTCCAAGCTAAGTTTGCATCTTTAGCTAGAAAAGTCGAGGAACTAGAATTGAAAAAGAGTGGTCAATTAAAATCTGTTTAAGACATTGTATGTCAAATCTGTGAAACAAATGAACACTCAACCAATGACTGTCCAAGGCCTTTTAAAGAATATCTCCATGAACAAGCCTATGCTTTAAATAGTTTCCAAAGGCCTAATCAGAACTCATACTCACAAACATACAACCTCGATTGAAGAAATCACCCAAATTTCAGTTGGAATAGTGATACAATAATGTATAAACTTCACAACCACCACTTCAAACACATCATAATTTTAAAAATTCACATGGATATGCACCTTCTAATACTCCACCTCCTAAAAAAAGTCTTGAGGAAACATTGCATGTATTTATTGAAAAGCAAGAAACAATCAATACTCAACTTACTCAAAGCATGATAGATTTTAAAGATACTCTTGTAAAATTGACATTTGCTCTTAGTTTCTAAGAGAAAGGTAAGTTTCCATCTCAACCATAATAAAATCCTAAAGGGCAATACAATGCAAATGCAAGTAGTTCCAGAAGCCAACACATAGATCAAGTTAAATCAGTCACTACTTTTGAGAAAGATGATGAGTCAATCTCTGAGGGTAAGGAAGGGGTTGAATTTGAAAATTGCAAAGAAAAGACTGATTCCCCACCAACACTTCCATTTCCTCATGTCATGACCAAACAAAGAAAAGTCAATCACAACTATGAAATCTATGAAACTTTCATACAGGTAAGGATCAATATACCTTTGCTAGATTTTATTAAACAGGTTCCTTCTTATGCTAAATTTTGGAAAGATGTGTGCACTATGAAGAGAAAATTGAATGTGAAAAAGAAAGTCATTTGATTAGTACTCAAAAGTGCATTTTTATCATGGTTTTATAT
>SRLM01008250.1:2086-12442 GCA_015708895.1 Populus ilicifolia
GCCTTGCTGCCATTGCAGCAGCTGCAAGTGCAGCAAAGAGAGGTGAGAGTTGAGTATGAGAGGGTGTAATCCTCCTCCTCCATGTATTTGTTTTGTATTCTTTCTCTATCTCTAAATATATTGACTTCTCCCGTGGATGTAGGCGGTTTTGCCGAACCACGTTAAATATTGTGTCAGTGTGCTTGGCCTCCTATGAGCAAGTATTAGAACATCGCCGGTCAGATTTCCCAACAGGATCCATCGGCAGAATTGCTTGATTCTTCCCGCAGGCACTCAAATGCCTAACGACACATTTGTAAAAGATAATTATAATATTATTGGTGCATAGAACAAGGAACGAAATCACAAGTCCTCGTTTGTTTGTCCCACCAAGCAACTTGCAAGATGGAAAGTACTTGCGATAGCATGTGGTTCTTCAAGGACCATCCTATAAATATACTTTTCCCTTTTGTGCCTCCATCATGATGGTTCTCAGTAACAATGATGAATACAAAAGGTTTATTTTGAATATTATTTTCTATGCTTGGAATGATGGATGGTTGCTTCTGTATGTTACACATGAATTTGTTATAATTTAGTTTCGATATTTATCATTATTCTCCCTAGACATTTTATTAGGTTCGGTTAGTAATATAAAACTATAATGGGAGTCTTAGTTAATAATTTAATTTATATGGTGAAAAATAGTTTTTTTATTATATGATATTAAAATCTTCACAATCAAGTAATGATAAATATCAATTTTATTATATTTTTAATTTTTTTGATAAAACAAAAGATAATACGAGACTTTATAACTTTCACACCAAAACAATTGAGTTTGAATGTTAAAAAATAATATAAAATTATTATTAGAATTTCAACTAAAAATTTAAGTTATTTGGTTAAACATTTAATCTTTAAAATTAATTTGCTAGTATAATTAAATTTAATTATAATATTCAATTTAAATTACATTGATAAATAAATTGAATTTACATATTTAAAAATATAAAATTGAATTCATTTTATTTCCCATCACCTCTATCTTATTCTTTCAAAGGTTTCTTTTTTTAAAAAAAAAGTGATGGGTAGACGTTTATTTTGGGAAGCTGAAATTATATTAAAATCTTTGAATTCAATTCAATTTAAAGGATTCCAAAACATGTCAAAAAAACATTAACAAAAGCATAAGATAAATAAATAAATTTGTTTTTTAAATTAATTTTTATATTTTTAAAACAAACGATATAAAAAAAATATTTTCTTATCTCTATTTTTTGTCATTCCAAAATAGTAACAAAGTTTTTAATTTTATTATTTACAGTCCAGGTAAGTTTTCTTTTGAGACACGTCCCATCATTTACCGTATCATTTGTATCCCTAATAAAAATAGGCACAGAACCACGCCATGGATGCATGGAGAAATTGGATCACTCTTCAATTATATAATTTTTTTTGTTTATCAATTCAAACGCATTACTGTTACTGCTATAACCCTAAACTTAAAATGTATAAACTCTTACGATGAACATTAATGCAGAATAAATACTTTTTTCTGTTTTAATAATTAAACTTTATTTTATAACTTTACAGTTTTTTAAAGAGTTCATTTAAAAGTTAATAGAAGTGTTCTTTTCGTATCACCTATAAATTCTCTAATTTTAATTAGAGTTACAAAACCATTTTAACAAGTCAACCAACTAATACAAGATTTAAATTTATCTTAAAAATAAATTAGAGAAGAAAGCAGTCTAGTATAATCATGTTAAAATTCATGAATATTTTCTTACAAAATTTATTTTTGTAAGGAATCATTTATTTATTTTTAAAAACAAATCTTCAAATAAACTTGAATCATCTTAATCTAATTAATATAACATTGGAATTGGTATAAGATTTTTTTTAAAATAAACTAGAGAAGGAAGTGGTGTAATTTAATTAGGTTAAAATTAGCTGATTTTTATTATAAAATTTATTTTATACTGATTGTTTTAATATTATTTTTTTAAAGTAAAACTTGAATTAATTTTTTTATTAGAATTCATAGTTTATATAAATCAAGTTTTAAAATTGTAATTCTGATTTGAATACTCTATTTTTAATAACATTAAAAAGACGAACTAAAATCTAATCCAAGATATCTTTTATTAAAAAAAAATTCATGAATCATTCGATCGGAATGGATTATTTTTTGAGTTATGAAAGTAGTTCTTCATTCTAGACAATGAAAGCCCAAGTTGCAGGTTTTGCTACTAAAATAATGGAAGACTGTGGCCACTTGATCGCAAACCACAAGCCGAAGCAGCCCATAGAAAGGGCGAAAGGAATCTCAGACAGACAAGAGAATTTGTCTAGATCTCAGTTATGGAAAAAGTTAGATACACAGTCAGCTAGAGAGAGAGAGAGAGAGAGAGAATTGCAAGCCTAAGGACACATTTGTAAAAGATAATTACAACATTGTTGGTGAATAGAACAAGCGACGAAATCACAAGTCCTTGTTTGTTTGTCCCACCAAGCAACTTGCAAGATGGAAAGTACTTGTGATCGCATTTGGTTATTCAAGGACCATACTATAAATATACTTTTCCCTTTTGTGCCTCCATCATGATGGTTCTCAGTAAAAAGAAAACCTTGAACAATGATGAATACTAGAGGTTTAATTTTACCCATCATTTTGAATATTATTTTCTATGCTTGGAATGATGGATGCTTCTGTATGTTACATATGAATTTGTTATAATTTAGTTCGGATATTTATCATTATTCTCCCTAGACATTTTATTAGGTTCGGTTGGTAATATAAAACTATAATGGGAGTCTTAGTTAATAATCTAAGTGGTGAAAAATAGTTTTTTTATTATATAATATTAAAACAGTGATAATCAAACAAGTTTTAATTTTTTTTTATAAAGTATAAGATAATACAGAACTTTACAACTTTCAGACCAAAAAAGTTTTCTCTTAAGTTGGGGTGTTATAAAATAATATAAAATTATTATTAAAATTTCACTTAAAAATTTAAGTTATTCGATTAAAAACACAAATATATTTAATTGTAGATTGTTTGAAATCAATTCACCATAATTAAATGTAATTATAATATTTAATTTAAATTACATTAACAAATAAATTGAATTTACATATTTAAAAAAGATAAAATTGAATTAATTTTATTTTTTATATTACTCATGTCACCTCCATCTTATTTTTTCAAAGGTTTATTAAAAAAAAAGATGGGTGGATGTTTATTTTGGGAAGGTAGTTTTATGCACCTCTCAAATGTCCAATAAATCAATTTAATATCACTAGTTTTATGCACCTCTCATAAAAAATAAAGCTTCATGTTAAAGTGTTTTATTTTTTCATGAAATACTAGATTATAAAAGATGATTATAGCTGCTTGCTTGTCAACTGAGATTTTAGTTACTTCTTCTTCTTCCATGTGTAAATCTTGTAATAACTTCTGAAACAATAATGTTTGATTTACTATAGTTGTGGCTGCAATGAATTTAAATATGTAATATCTTACTTTTTAGATGACCATGAAAATATTGCAAATCCTAGATTAAAACAGGATCTAGAGATACTTCTCATGTTATCAATGAATCTACCTCAATTATTGTCAGAAAAACCATATAGTTTTGACTCTTAACACTTTAAGAATTTAATACCAAAGTTGTATGTTCCTTTAATGTATCTCAGAATTCTTTTGGCTGCTCTCATATGAATTTTCCTTGGACAATCCATAAAATGTGATAGAAGACTTGTTGCATGAAGTATGTTAGGTTGGGTTGCTGTTAAATACAGCAAACAACCCATCAAGCTTCTGAATTTTTCTTCATATGCTTTGGCAATGCCATCTTCTTTACTAAATTTGTCGTTTTGATTCATTAAAATTGTTGTCGGCTTGAAATTCTCTATATGAAATTCTTCAGGATTTCCCTTGAATATTTCTTCTAGCAAATGAATAATTCTTCTTTGTTATGTATGATTTCCATTCCCAAAAAGAAACTCATAAGACCAAGATCAATCATTTCAAAAACTAGTATGAGATCATCAACATAAAATGATATTATAAACACATTATCATTGATTTTCTTCACATAAATTGTTGCTTTAGATAAACCTTTTTGAAATCCAAAACCTGTCAAATTGTCATCAATTCTACCATACAAAGCTCTAAGTGTTTGTTTCAACCTATAAAGAGCCTTCTTTAGTAGAAAAACTTCATCTTCTTTTTCTTGAATCACAAAATCAGCTAGTTGCTCCACATAAATTTCTTCTTGTAGAATGCCATTTAGGAAGGCTGATTTAACATCTAACTGGAATACTTTCCAATTCTTGTGTGCAACAACAGCAAATAAGAATCTAATGGTGTCCATCCTTGTTATAAGGGCAAACATATTTGAATAATCAACACCATAAATCTAAGTATACCCCTTAACAATCAACCTAGCTTTATACTTGTTGATGGTGTTGTTTGCATTCAGTTTAGTCCTAAATATCCACTTCAAACTAATAACGTTTTTTTCCTAGTGGTTTGTCAACTAGTTTCTATGTGCACTTCTTCTCAATCATAGATATCTCCTCTTGCATTACTTTTTTCCATTCTAGGTTTTGTTTTGCTTCTTCATAACCTCCTGGTTTGTAGATTGCTACATTACTCTTTTGATAGATATCCTCAAGAGATCGGGTGCCCCTAACTAGTGAATCATCAAATGATTCATCCTGTAATGGCTTTGCATCTTATAATGGTTCTGCAAACAACTTATTTCTTTGTGAGTCTCCCCAGTTCCATTGTTTTTTTTTTCTTCATGGAAATAAACATCCCTAGTAATGACCATCTTCTAAGTTTAAGGATGGTATACTTTATAGGCTTTAGAAATAGTGTTATAACCAACAAAGATACCTGGCATTGCTTTCTTATCAAGCCTGTCCCTTTTGATTTGCGGAACACGAACAAAACATATACTACCATAGATTTTAGGAAAGCTTAGTGAAGGTTTGTAATTTTTCTAAGCTTCAAAAGGTGTCCTTTCTTCCCATAATTTTGTTGGAAGTCGGTTTTGAAGGAAAACAGATATGTTAGCTGCTTTTGCCCAAAAAATCTTTTGCGAATTCTTTTTCATGTAGCATGTATCTCACCATCTTTATAATATATCGATTTCTCCTCTCATTGACTCCATTATGTTCTGGAGTGTAAGGAGTGATGAATTGATGTTTAATGCCAACTTCTTCACAATAGAGAATGAATTCTGATGAAGTGTATTCTTTACCATTTTCTGGCCGAATAGTTTGAATTCTTCAACTGCTCTTATTCTTCAGATTCTTCTTGAATCGCCAAAAAATCCCAGCTACTTTTGACTTATATATCATCAAGAAAATCCAGCACATTCTAGTAAAGTCATCAATAAAAAGTATGTAATATCGACTACCTTTTATTGAAGGTGTGCTAAGTGGACCAGTAACATCTGTATGAATCAAATTAAGTTTCTGTGTAGACTTCCACGTGGATTTTGGAAACAATTTCCTATTTTGCTTATGAAATTGACAGACATTACAATTTGACAACACATTAGTGAATAAAGGCACTCCTCTTACAACTTTATGCTTCTTTATACTAATCATTCGTTGTTGATGATAGTGACCCAATTTCTTATGTCATACTTCCATATCATTCAGCTTTATTGGAAAGGTTGTGTACTCCTCCTCAAATGGTAAAAATAAAAAGCTTTTTCGTCTAATCTTGGCTTGCAATATTTTTTGTCCAATAACATAAAAAATATAACAAGATTGATTTTTAAAAACCACTCTCATGCCTTTCTCTTTTAATTGCCCAACACTCAATAAATTTTGATCTATATCAGGTGTATAAAGAACATCAGAAATAGTTTTTGTACCTGAGTTAGTAGTGATAGCAATCGTTTCTTTTCCGTTTACTATTATACAATCACCATTTCCAATTCTAACCTATGTAACTATAGTAGTTTCCAGAGTTCTAAAAAGACTTTTATTAGAATTCATGTGATTTATACACCCACTATTGATTAGCCAATGGTTTGAGGAGGTTTAGACTAAAAAACATGTAGCAACTAACATTTTATCTTCATCATCTTGACTGGCGATTTAAGCATCTTCATCCTATTTTTTAAATTTTGTTCTACAGATGATTGCTTTATATCCCATATGATTAGATTTATTATATTTTGCATTAGGTCTCTTCCAGCACTTCAATAGTGGATGACCTAACTTGTTGCAATGTTGATATGGTGGAAAGTTTCTCTTAAGAAATTTTCCTTTGTTGTTGAATTGATTGACAGTAATCTTACTGCTGCTTGAAGCCTGATTTTTTCTAAAGAATTTTTTTTTATCAGAATTGGGATGCTTTGCTTGTAAAGCTCCTTCAATAACATGATCTTACCTCGTAAGTCTCTGTTACTTTTGAGCTTGCAAGGCATTTATCAATTCTGTCAAGGTGATCTCGGACAAATTGTTTGTATTCTCCAAGGTGGTTAAAGATGCTTCATATTTTTTAAGCAGAGTTACTAGAATTTTCTCTACAATGCTGCAATAAGAGAAATTTGTGCCAAGTAACCTTACCTTGTTGACAATTCCAAGAAATTTGTCTGAATACATTTTAATGGTCTCAGAATCCTTCATTTTCTACAATTCAAATTCTCTTATCAAATTAAGACTTTGCATGCCACAAATTCTTCTGTCTCCTGCATACTCCATCTTCAAATAATCTCAAACATCGTTCGCTGATTTAAAAGATTTAATTCTGGTGAAGATTGTTGTAGAAATGGCAGCAAATAGATAAACTATTACTTTTAATTTCCTTGTTTTTCTCTCTTTATGATTTTGTATCTGAGTTGCCGTTAGATTATTTGTCAAAGGAAGAACTTCATAACCTTCTTCTATAGTTTCCCAAAGATCCAAAGCCTCTAAATAAATGTTTATTTTTAGTACTCAGAGTTGATAATTTTCTCCATTAAAGATGCGAGAAGAAATACAAGAGAAACTTGTTTCTACCTTTATTACAGGTCCATTTAAGATAAATTACTCTGATAGCAATTGAAAGTATTTAAAATAAAAATGTTTATGAGAAGAAATAAAGATAGGAAGAAAAGGAGAATGTTTATGAGAAGAAATAAAGATAGGAAGAAAAGGAGTATGTGAATTTATTTCAAATTGAATGAATAATCTGATTGCATATTTTCATTCCAATGATTACCCGCGCGCATATATATATATTCAAACTCAAACTTTTAGCATTAAATCATGTTGTGATCTGTTAACATGATAAAAGATTAACTAACTCCTAGAATTAGAAATAATTGAAACAGAAAAATCTTAACAGCTCCTTCCTTGACAGCTCTTGAAACAATCTTCAATAGGATGCAACCCTTGCTGTAAAAACTGTGTTTCATGTTAGAACGAAGCACATAGAAATCGATCTTCACTTCATCTGAGATCAAGTTACAAGAGAAAAGGCATTCTAGGGCTTGGCCTAGCGGTGGAAGGGGCTTGTCTCCTTCCACTGCACCTGGGTTCGAGCCCTAGCGTGCACGCCTGTCACCCCCGCGGTGCCTTACATGCCTACTGGGTTTGCAGGGTATTCAGTGGGCCGTGGGGATTAGTTGTGGTGCGCGTAAGCTGTCCTGGACACCCCACGTAAATCAAAAAAAAAAAAAAGTTACAAGAGAAAAGACACAACTCCATTTTGTTATTACTGAAGAGCAACCAACAAATCTATTAGCTAAGCACCTCATGAGTTCAAACTTCTTATTCCTCAAAACTCAGCTTTGTATAGTTTCCAAACCCTTTCACTTGAGAGGGGATGATAAACCAAGGCTAGAAGAGTTTGTTACGCAATTTACCTAACTTGATATTATTGAATTTATTATTACTAATCTGTTATATTGTTATAAATGTTAATTCTAGAAACTTGTCATAGCTGTTTTACAGTTATACCAGCTGTCATTATAGCTCGTTTTCCTGCCTTCTGTAACCACCTTTTTAAGGAATGATATATATATGATTTAAAGATCAGAGGGCTTTACTTTCTTAAATTCTATATGGGACATGCATCATTTCTTTTTCTATTCATTTATAAAGACACTAGTGGGTGCGACTTCAGCACCCACTAATGGGATTTACTTTCCACTAGTAGGTGCTGATGGCGCAAAAGTGAAAGCTGCAACAGTTTGCCACTCAACTCATCAGCTTGGACTCCAGAGCATCTGGCGCTTGAACTTCTCTAAACTAAGCCAGGCCCGGGTGTTTGACATTTGTGTGGTTCCTAACAGTCTTTTTCGGGTTCCAACAAAGGATCAAGAAAGGACTCCATGACCATAGATCAAAGCTTGGTCTTTATAGGCAAGGGACCTCGATTAATATTTAGTTTGTAGCGTTTTGTACATCCTAACCTGTTGTCACCCCCCCTCTATTGTCGCAGTTGTTTGTGTTTGCAACGTTTAGCTTCACAAAAAGATACTGAAAAGGCTGAAAAATCTGCCTTAACAGGCTTTGAATCATCTATTGAAAACCTTGCTAGTGCTATTTTCTAGGTACTCTTACCAAAAAAAAAAAGCTATTTTCTAGGTACTGGTAGCTCCAAATCAAATGAATTATTTTGGAAAATTTCCATTTTCAATCTATGTGTGGCAGAAAAGCCAAGAAAAGGTGGGATCCATCGGCAGAATTGCTTGATTCTTCCCGCATATACTACATGCCTAAAGACACATTTGTAGAGGATAATTATAACATTATTGGTGCATAGAACAAGCGACGTCATCACAAGTCCTTGTTTGTTTGTCCCACCAAGCAACTTGCAAGATGGCACGTACTTGTTATATTATTTGCTCACTTCTTCATTATCTTCAAAAAAATGTCTCTAGCCAATTCTTGTGCACTGCTCCTCCTCTTCTTTCTTACTCTCTCCCTCTTCATTACCTGCTCCACCGCTGCTAACACCATCGGTGTAACCTACACGACAGTGGCTGTGGCTGCTGACAATGTCCCTTTACCAAAGAAAGTTGCCACCTTCCTCCCTAGCGATGTTTCTCCACCTACTGAGAAGTATTGGTACTCAAGGTTGCCCAAAACTCCATTGCCAAAAGCCCTGAGATATCTTCTACAACCTGGTCATTATCCTTCAATCACCAGAGAATTCGCCAATGAAAACATAAGTGCTGCTGTTATCCTAAGATCCTATAGAATACGTTATAGGATAAGGTATAAAAGAGGCGAAAAAAAATCCCTAAACTCTGCCCTCCCTGACTCAACGATATTCTACCAGTACGACGATCTCCATCCAGGTAAAAAATTGGAAGTTCTTTTTACGGAGAGTGGAAGCAAGGTTAGTTTCTTGCCCCGTCAAGTCGCAGAATCTATACCATTTTCGAGTGACAAAATACCAGAGATTTTGAAGTACTTTAAAGTAGAAGTCAACTCAAAAGAGGCTCAGCTTATCAGAGAAGAAATAGAAGGATGCGAGGAGCCAAACATGGAAGGAGAAGACAAATATTGTGCTACATCCCTAGAGTCATTAATTGATTTTAGTGTTGAAAGGCTTGGCCAGAGTGTTCGGGTACTCTCGACCGAAGCAGGCAAGAAGCAAGAGTATACGGTTTCAGCCGCGGTGAGAATGATTGGAGATCATAAAGCTGCAGTGTGTCACAAGATGAGATATCCTTATGCAGTGCACTATTGCCATGTAATCGCAGACACAGAGGTTGATGAGGTTCCATTAGTGGGTGCTGATGGCACGAAAGTGAAAGCTGTAACGGTTTGCCACCTGAACACATCAGCTTGGAGTCCAGACCATATGGCGTTTCAAGTTCTCAAAAGTAAGCCAGGACCTGCTGTTTGTCACTTTCTAGATAGTGATACTCTCGTTTGGGTGCCAAAGAAGGATAAAAAAATGACTCCATGACCATAGGTAAAAGCTTGGTATTGATCAGCAGAGGGCTTTAATAAGTTTGCTGCCTTGCTGTCGTTGCTGTTTATAATATGCATGTACTTCCGTCCCTTTCCCTGTTGTCGTTGCTGTTTAAAATATATATGTACTTCCGTCCCTTCCCTGTGTCGTAGCTGTTTATGTTTGTCATACACACGCGACTCCATGACCATAGGTAAAAGCTTGGTATTGATCAGCAGAGGGCTTTAATAAGTTTGCTGCCTTGCTGTCGTTGCTGTTTATAATATGCATGTACTTCCGTCCCTTTCCCTGTTGTCGTTTCTGTTTGAAACATGTATGTACTTCTGTCCCTTCCCCGTTGTCGTAGCTGTTTATGTTTGTCATACACACGCACCCCCTCACCCTGTTTTTTGTTAGGAGATCCAAACATTCAAACACACACAAATTTACGT
>SRLM01008717.1:0-17971 GCA_015708895.1 Populus ilicifolia
GAGTGTTCATTTGTTTCACATATTTGACATGCAATGTTTTGAATAGATTTTAATTGACCACTCTTTTTCAATTCTAGTGCCTCGACTTTTCTAGCTAAAGATGCAAACATGGCTTGAAGGTCATGATCTTCCCTAAGGTTGTATATACCTCCACTAGATGTATGAGGTTGCGTTTTACTTCGTGCCTCATAAGTACCTGCGGTGTCCCAATTTTGAGCATTTTCAGCTAAGTCTAAGTACTCCATTGCTTCATCAGGGTCTTTGTCTTCAAAAGTTCCATTGCACATCAATTCAACCATTTGCCTATCTTTAGGCGTTAACCCTTCATAAAAATGTGAAACCAATCTCTATGTTTCAAAACCATGATGAGGACAAGTACTAAGCAAGTCCCGATACCTATCCTAACATTGGTAAAATGTTTCCCCTGGTTTTTGAGTGAAAGTGGTGATTTGTCTTTTGAAAGAGTTTGTTCTATGAGATGGGAAAAACTTCTTTAAAAACTGTAGTTGCATTTCATCCCCAACATGAATGGATCCTGGTCTCAAATTTTGTAGCCATGTTTTAGCTTTATCTTTTAATGAAAAAGGAAAAAGCTTTAATCTGATGGTGTTCATGCTACAATTTAGATTATTATATGTGTTGCAGACTTCCTCAAATTCCCTTAAATGCAAGTATGGATTTTCCAATTCAAAACCATGAAAAGAAGGTAAAAGTTGGATAATGCCTGGTTTAAAATTAAAATGAGATGCATCGGGGGGGAAAACTATGCATGATGATGCACTTGTTCTTGTTGGATTCATGTTGTCTCTAAGTGTTCTAGCACGGTTATTCTCATTATTCTCATTATGAAATGATTGATTATCTTCTTCAGCCATATTTTCTGAAAATGATGAGGATACCCTACAAAGTCTACCACTTGATGTACGTGACCACACTCTCATGCACGTGAAGGAATAGAATAAAAGGAAAAGGAAAACAAAAGAAGAAGAAACAAGAGAAAAGAAACAAAGTTATATACAAGAAAAGTGAAAAGAGAAAATAAAATAAATATTATCATTTATACAAAATTTACCTCCCCGGCAACGGCGCCAAAAACTTGACACGAAAAAAAGATTGATGTCTTCTCCCAAATGTAGGAGTGTCGAAGTAATAAATAACCCGGCAAGACCAGGGTCGAACCACAGGGAGGTTATTGTAGAAATTATAAATAACAACAATACAACAACAACAACAACAACAATAATAATAGTACTAGTAGTAGTAGTAGTAGTAATAACAACAATAATAAAGAAAAAGAAGAAGATGAGAACTCTGAGATGAAATATTAAAGCAAGGATTAAACAATGATCATAACAAATGTCAAGGTTAGAGGTTCCACTAATGGTATGTCAAACAAGTATAGTATAAACTTTTATTATTCAATTGGAAACCACACACAAAGGAGGTTCCAATCATATTATAAATTGTTAACATGATTACATTAGTCAACTTATTCAATTAATGCTAATACTTGTCAATTTCATCAAGCATTCATGATTATAACTTATGTTAACAACAAATCAAGTTCCATTCATAGCTCAGGTGTCGGTTATACCATACATTATGAGCTATGAAAGTGCCAAGCATTTGTTGTACCAATTGTTGTACAACATAAATCAAGATTAGTCATTTAACAAGCAAAGTATTAAAGAGTGAACAAGATAACACATATAAAACATGTTAGTATCAAACATTAAAGTCCATATTAAGTTTATACTATACTTATTCTTACACCATTAGTGTAGCCTTTTCACCTTGATATAATAAACTTAGCTAGACATAATGGAAGAAAGAAAAATAGATAAACAAAATAAGAACATAAAAGTTAACTAAAGAAAGGAAAGGAAATGAAAGGCATAAACTTGATATTAATGAAAACAAAGCATAAAGAATACAAAGAGAGAAAACAAGAGCATGATCTTGATCTGGACACCAAGATGCCTAAATGCATGGCAAATGCCTCCTTTTATAGGCCAAAATTGGGAACTATTGATTTGATGACTAATTGATGAGTAGATGGCCAACCCTTGACTTAGTGACAATCCTTATCTTCTCTTGTCTGCCCAAAACGTCATTGATGACGTCCAAATTAGAGCCACTTGAAAACATGAAAGTTCTAGGCAGTTGTCTCAGCTTTCTTGTGTAAAAACTTCAGCTCATGTTGACTTCTAGAACTCCAGATATGACCAAAATACTGAATAGTGCTCGGGCTGGAGGACAGATTCGGGCTTCTTTGTTGTTGCAATAATTTGGACTTGAAAATGACCTTTTTAGATCTTGGGTTCCATAGGAAAGTAGTAGGCCTATGTCTTACCTTTCCATCCATATAAAGTAGATCAAAATCTAAGATCTATGGCTCCAGATATGACCCAATTACCGAACAGTGTTCCGGTTTGGATTGCGCCAACATCTCTTTTCTAAGTTTGATCATCTCTTTACCTTTGCAATTGAAGTTCTTAAAGTCATCAATCAATCCTTTCATTTATATGATAGGCTTGCATTTAAAATGGACATTTACCACAAATTAAAGGTATCTTATATTATTAGATAGATTATTATAAAACATACTTTAGTTAAGGAGTTATTGATACTTCAAGTGCAAAATGATGATATAAAACCATGATAAAAATGCACTTTTGAGTACTAATCACAAGTAAACGAGTTTTTTATCCAAAAGTTGAGAGAACCACAAGAGCACATAGGAAAGAAAATAGACAAGAGGAGATCTTGCCAACCTTAATGCTTTCAACTAGCAATTTTAAAAGCAAAAGAGAAGCAGAAGTCTCTAAAAACATGGCAGAACATAGAACATTAAGGGGATTAGCAACTCCCAATGTGAATTAATAACCTTTGTGCATTGAATTTTAAAATTTTGATGTAGCATTCTAAGTTAAAATCTGGTTTGATTCATTTACTACCTACTTTCCGAGGTCTTAAAGGTAAGGACCTCTACAAGCACTTGAAAGAATTCCATGTTGTTTACTCAATCATGAAGCCATAAGGAGTGATAGAGAAAAATATTAAATTGAGAGCTTTTCCATTCTCATTGGCTAACAAAGCAAAGGATTGGCTTTACTACCTTCCTTCATAATCAATAAGAACCTGGATTAACTTGAAGAGAAAGTTCCTGGAAAAATTCTTTTCAACTTCCAGGGTTGGAACAATTCAGAAGAAATATTCACCAATACAACAAAAAAACGTTTATATGAGTATCAGGAACCTTTTAATGAATTGTGCGTTAGTTGCCCACAACACCAAATTTCTGATCAATTATTTCTGTAATATTTTTATAAAAGGTTGTTACAAATGGAGCGAAGCATGATAAATGTTGTGAGTGGTAGAGCACTTATAGAAAAGTATCTTGAAAAAGAAAGAGATTTAATTTATAAGATGGCAATAAACTGAACAATTTGGAGTCAGGGTAAACCACATGCCCAGAAAAGGTAAATGCGGTAATGCATTCCAACAATGAAACACAACTTTCATAACTAACTTCTTTGGTTAAACAAGTAGCTTTAAGACAAGTTAAGCAGTCCAGAGTTTGTGGAATTTGTATATTTTTAGTACACTCCATTGATATGTGCCATAACTTCAAGAGGAGATAGTTCCTCAAGTGAATGTGATAAATGAGTTTTGAAACCAACTAAAAAAGTACGACCCATATTCAAACAATACAACCATAGTTTGAGAGACTACTTGAACTTGAGATATGGATAGCTAAGTAGCCAACAACAATATTAGTCTTTTAGTCATAATAAACTAGCCTCTCCACCTAACAAGGCATCAAGTTCAGGTATGTCTTTGGAAGAAATGATGAAATTGGTAGCTTCTATCTCATAAATATACCTATAGGAAAAAAATCCAACATCCAGAATTTCAAAACCCAAGTTTCGCAACTTTCATCATCATTGAATAAACTTTAAACTAGTAAAGGGAAGCTACAATCTCAAGCAAAGATTAACCAAAAAGAGAATGTTAGTGCCATAACTCTTTGAAGTGGTAAGGAAGTGGTGTAGACTACCCTACCAAATTTGACAATACTCGGGAAATAAATGGAAATAGAACTAACAACCTTAGAGGCATTAACTAAAGAGCTAAGTAAAACACCTATTTTTACTATTTAAAAATTTTTGGTTCCTCCATTTCTTGGAAAGTTGGCTAAAATAAAGAAGGAAGAGGCCTTAGAAATGTAGGATATGATTAAGCAAAGTTTAAAGACCGTTTAAAAGTAGGAAGTCAATATTCCATTGCTGGATATGAATAAGCAAATTCCATAATATGTCAAATTTCTCAAGGAGTTGTGCGCCAACAAAAAAAAGCTAAAAAATAAAAAGAAAATTAGAATGGGAGAGAATGTATTTGTAATCATACAAAGAAAATTGCCTTAGAAATGCAATGATCCAAGTATGTTCACTATACCCGGTATGATTGGCAATCATAAATTCATAAAGGCTATGCTTTATTTAGAGGCATCAATTAATGTTTGCCACTTTCAATTTATAATGTTTTGAATCTAGGCCCTCCTAACATAATCAAAAGATTAATGTCTTCTTTCAAGTACAAGAGTGTCGAAGTAATAAATAACTCGGAAAGACCAGGGTGGAACTATAGAGAGGTTAACTATATAAATTATAAATAATAATAATAATAATAATAATAATAATAATAATAATAACAACAATGATGGTGGTGATGGTGGTTTAAAGAAGACTTTGAGATATAAGATTAATGTGAAGATTAAACAATGATAAAATAAATGTCAAGGTTAGAGGATTCATTAATGATATTTCTAGCAAGTATAATATAAATTCTTTTTATTACTCAACTGGAAACCCAAAGGAGATTCAAATCGGATTATAAATTGTTAACATGATTACATTAGTTATCTTATTTGAATAAAGCTAATACTTGTAAATATTGTCAGGTATTTATGATTATGACTTATGTTAATAACAACTCTAGTTCCTTTCATAGCACAGGTGTTGGTTGTACCATACAATTGGGCTATGAAAGTGTCAAATTTTGGTTGTACAAAATGTTATACAACATAAATTTAGATTAATTATTTAACAAGCAAGGTATTAAAAGTGAACAAAATAACAAATACAAAATATGTTAATATCAAACATTAAAGTCCATGTTGAGTTTACACTATACTTATTCTTACACCATTAGTGTAACCTTTTCACCTTGATATAACAAACTTAGCTAAATATAATGAAGAAGAGAAACATAAATAAACAGGAAGAGAACATAATTATATATTAAAGGAAATGAAAGGTATAAACAAGAGATTAATGAATGCAAAACTTAAGCATTTCAAAGAAAGAGAGCAAGAATATGATCTTGATCTGAAAACCAAGATGTCTAAATGCATGGCAAATGCTTCCTTTTATAAGCCAAAATTTAGAACTATTGATTTGTTGACTGATTGTTGAGTAAGTGGTCACATGTTGACTTAGTGATAATCCTTATCTTTTTATCTAAACAAAATGTCATTGCTAACATTAAAATTTGAACAGACTGTATTCATTAAAGTTTTAGAAAATTGTTTCAACTTTCTAGAAAAAAAAAAGTTAAGGCCATTTGGACTTATAGAACTAGAGATATAGGCTGAACACTGAACACTGTCTAGAGTGCATGACAAATTTTGACTTCTTCATTATTGCTACAATTTAAACTTGAAAACAACCTTTTTAAATCTTGGACTCCACATCAAAGTTTTAGGCCTATATCTTAGCTTTTCATCCATATAGAGCAGACCTAAATCCAAGTTCTACAACTTTAGATATGACCCAACGATGGAACAGTATTCAAGTTTGGATTGAACCAATATCTCTTTTCTTTATCCTAAGACAACACCCACGACATACTCACTAGCGTCATATATTATTTCAAAAGATAATGACCGATCAAGAGGTCGAATGACAGGAGTAGAAGTATTCATTAAAGTTTTAGAAAATTGTCTTAACTTTCTAGAAAAAAAAGTTAAGGCCATTTGGACTTATAGAACTAGAGATATAGGCTGAACACTGAACACTGTCTAGAGTGCATGACAAATTTTGACTTCTTCATTATTGCTACAATTTAAACTTGAAAACAACCTTTTTAAATCTTGGACTCCACATCAAAGTTTTAGGCCTATATCTTAGCTTTTCATCCATATAGAGCAGACCTAAATCCAAGTTCTACAACTTTAGATATGACCCAACGATGGAACAGTATTCAAGTTTGGATTGAACCAATATCTCTTTTCTTTATCCTAAGACAGCACCCACGACATACTCACTAGCGTCATATATTATTTCAAAAGATAATGACCGATCAAGAGGTCGAATGACAGGAGTAGAAGTAAGCAAGTTTTTAAGTTTAACAAAGGTTTCTTCATAATGTTTAGTCCATTAAAAAATATTATCTTTTGTTAGAAGGATATTCAATGACTTAGATATTACATTAAAATCTTTGATGAACCTTCTATAAAAATCAGCATGTCCTAAAAATAATCTAATATTTTTAACAGATTTTAGTGTTGACAAGTTAGCAATTAACTCGATTTTAGATTTGTCAATCTCAATTCCTTTCGATGAAACAATATGACTAAGTACAATGTTGTTTGTTACCATAAAATGATATTTTTTCTAATATAGTACAAGATTCTTCTCGTCACATCTGCTCAAAACCTTTTCTAAGTTAGTTAAACAATCATCAAATGAAATGCCAAAAATAGAAAAATCATCTATAAAAATTTCAAGAGCCATATTACTGAATATGCTAAGCATGCATATTTGAAACATGGCTAGTGCATTACATAATTCAAAAGGCATTCTTCGATATGCAAAAGTATCAAATGGACATGTGAAAGTAGTCTTCTCTTGATCTTTCAATGCAATTTCAATCTGGTTGTAACCTAAATAGCCATAAAATTCATGACTTGCAACTCTTTCTAGGATTTGGTCCACAAAAGGTAAAAGGAAATGATCTTTTCTAGTTATTGAATAAAGTTTCCTATAGTCAATGCACATGCGTCAACCAGTAATAGTCTTAGTTGGAGTTAACTCATTTTTCTCATTTGTTATCACAGTGACTCTAGACTTCTTGGATACAACTAGGATAGGACTTACCCATTTGGTGTAAAAAATAGGATAAATGATTCCATTGTCTAGAAGCTTAGTAACTTTATTTTTCACTACTTCTTTCATATTAAGAGTAAGTGACACGACCAAAAGCTTGATTTCTTCTCTCAAGTGCGGGAGTCCCGAAGTAATAAATAACTCGGCAACATTAGGGTCGAACCATAAGGAGGTTAATTGTATAAATTATAAAAAACAACAACAACAACAATAACAACAATAATAACATAATAATAGTAATAATAGTAATGGTAATAGAAATAGTAATTATAATTATAATAGAAATAATAATAATAACAAATAAGAAGAAGAAAAAGTTGATGAGAACTTTGAGATGGAAGATCAATACTAGGATTAAACAATGATAAAACAAAAATGTCAAAGTTAGAGGATCCACTAATAGTATTTCAAACAAGTATGGTATAAACTCTTATTACTCAACTGGAAACCACACACAAAGGAGGTTCAAATCAGATTATAAATTGTTAACATGATTACATTAGTTATCTTATTTGAATAAAACTAATACTTATAAATATTGTCACGTATTCATGATTATGACTTATGTTAATAGCAATTCAAGTTCCTTTCATAGCACAGGTGTCGATTATACCATACAATTCGGCTATGAAAGTGTCAAGTATTGATTGTACAAAAAGTTATACAACATAAATTTAGATTAATTATTTAACAAGCAAAGTATTAAAGAGTGAACGAGATAACAAATATAAAACATGTTAGTATCAAACATTAAAGTCTATATTTAGTTTATACAATACTTATTCTTACACCATTAGTGTAACCGTTTCACTTTGACATACTAAACTTAACTGAACATAATGAAAGAGAGAAACATAAATAAACAAGATAAGAACATAAATAAGATAAAAGCTAACTAAGTAAAGGAAAGGAAATGAAAGGCATAACCAAGATATTAATGAAAGCAAAACTTAAGCATTACAAAAATACAAAGAGAGAAATAAAGAGCATGATCTTGGTTTGAAAACCAAGATGCCTAAATACATGGCAAATGCCTCCTTTTATAGGCCAAAATTGAAAATTATTGATTTGATGACTAAATGTTGAGTGGGTAGCTATTTCTTGACTTGGTGACAATCATTATCTTCTTGTCTGCCAAAAACATCATTGATAATGTTATAATTTGAACCAACTTCACCAAGAAAGTTCTAGAAAATTATCTCAGCTTTCCAGGTAAAAAAAATTAAGGTCATTTAAACTTCTAAAACTTAAGATATGGGCTGAACGTTGAACAGTATCTGGGCTGCAAGACAAATTCGGATTTCTAGGTTATTGCTAAGATTTGGACTCCCAAATGGCAAAATTGAGTCTTACCTTCCACATGAAAGTTTTAAGCCTATGTCTTAGCTTTCCATCCATATAAAGTAGACCTAAATCTAAGATCTACAACTCCAGATATGACCTAAGTACCAAACAATGTTCCACTTTAGACTATAGCAACATCTCTTTTCTAAGCTTCACGCTCTCTTTGTTCTTTTAATTTCAGAACCTCAACTCATCAATCAATTCTTTTATTTATGTGATAGGCTTGCATTTAGGATGAACATTTACCATAAATTAAAGGTATCTTATGGTATCAAACTTGTTATTATAAAATATGCTTTAGTTAAGGAGTTATTGAAACTTCAAGTGCAAAATAATGATATAAAATCTTGATAAAAATACACTTTTAAGTACTAATCACACCCCCCCAACCAATTTATTACTAGTCTCAAAACGTTAAAATATAAGGATAATTTGCAATTTCCACAAAGTAAGACATTCATCATTCAACTTTTATTAATCTATCCAAGTAAACAAACTCTCATTAAATTTATATATCTACTCAATACCTCTTAAACAAGATATTAATAAACCTTTCTTTTGTGGTCAATAGATTAACACATAGTTATGGAGCTTTACTTGGAAGAAAACAAATTTTTTGTTCTAATGTTTAAGGTTAACTTTCTTGGGTTGGAATTATTATTTTTTTCTTTTTTTGTTTTTTAATAAAAATATAATGCATCTTTAACCCATATAATGAGCTTTCGACTAATGACTCCCAAACTAGTTTGGTCTTAAGGTATTAGGTGTTGTGGCACATCTACGAGCATAATAACTTGGGTTGCAAATACTAATACGTAGATAGTGCAATGTTTGATTCCTTTAAGCTTTTTTCCTCAACCTATGTAATAAGCATTGGGCCAATAGCTCCTAAGTTAGTTGACTTTAGGGTATCAGGTGTTAAAACACCCATTCGGGCCTAATAACTTAGGTTAGGAAGGCTAAGAAACCAAACTTATCTATGTTTTTATTATCACTATTTTTTTGTTTTTTTTTTTGTAAATTATATACTATCCCTTTTTCTTAGTTGTTACCTTTAACAAAAGAACATAAATAATATAATAATTCAATGTGCAACCCACAATCATATGTTAAAGTGTATATGTGAAAATAAAGTTTTAAGAATATTTGTTAAAAGAGTATATGAATAGAATTAAGTGATAACAATATGAGAGTTTGTAAATCTAAATATTTCATGAGAAGTGTGTGATAGACCTTGTTATGAATACTGCAAATAACCATTGGAAATTGTTTACTAAGATGCATCTCTAGAGTCAATAAAATCCTCCCTTACTCTGTCATCCTAGCAATAACAGTTTTGTCAAATGGTTTTACTAAAAAGAAAAGCAGTTAGTTAATTAGTTTCTTATTTTTTTTATCAACTACTACCCTTCCCCCAACCAAGATGAGACATTGTCCTCAATGTCCTAAGGTAGAAAGATAGAGTATAAAAGACATCACCTGAAACAACGAACATTGACACATTTGAAACATACTTAAACAAATATACGAAACAACAAAACACAAATATTATGTTATTAATAAAAATAAAATATATAAATTTTTACAAACTAAGGCTTAAATCATAGTTGTGATTGTGGCTCACATCTTCCCTTGGTCTTATGTCCACGAATGGTTTAAACGCCCTCTATTGGTCAGGGATAGGCTTCCCATCCAATTTTCATAAAAACTAGCAAACAAGGTTTTTTATAGTTAGATTCCCAAGACTATGTCGAGCATGTTCTCTATGAAATTGTGACCATAAATCATGAATTACACGATACACATCTCCACTAGGATACGTTTTAAGAGTCAATAGAAGATTATCTAAAGAGTCCATACTTAGACCATCCTTAATGAACTATATTTTATCTTCATGATTTAAAAATACCATTATAAGTCCATCTGGCATATCCGTGATAGACTTTCAGTCATTTTGCATGATGTTTCTTTGCAAAACTGCTTTTACTTGTTCCAAGCATGTATGAAATGAAAGAATTGGAGGACTCACTTGATAATCAGACATTTACTTCAATTAGCCAGTGAATATCTTCAGGAATTCCATGGTTCATTAACAACCTTAATCTTTCACATCTAGCATGGTAAATTTTTGTAATTGCATTTTAAGACAAAGTGAGAAAATACTTTTTTAATTTTTCATGAGTGGTGTCCATTTTTTAGATGAGAAGTGGAAAAGAGATGTAAAGAGAAGGAACAAGAAATTGAACAAATATATACATAGCTATTAGTTATCATGGGATCTAAAAGAACCGACTTAAAAGTCATGGAGTACTGTTATCTGCCATTTAACCGGGGTAAGATACTAGCAAAATAAGAGTCATAAAAAAAAAACAATGTGAGAAAAACAAAATAATCAACCTTTATCTACAAGATCATTTAAACCAATGAATTTATTTTCACTAGAAAAATTATTAAAGTAAGTGTTTGACCGCTTTTTATGATCGGCTTGTTTTAACTTGCAAGTGCACGAGTGTGCGATGTAGCAATTAGCTCGGTAAGATTGAGGTCATATCCACAGAGAGCTAGATCTGGAAATTAAGCTAGGTAACAAAAAAAACTCAAGAGAAATTAAATTAACAATAACTTGGTTGAAAATAATTGATGGATTTGTTTTCAAAGATGACAAAATGTAAATAGATTTTAAAAGACAAGAAAAAGTAAGACTTGGTCCAAATCAATTTTAATGGTGATGTATTGGTGATTTCTTCAACATATGTAAGATAACTCAACCTAATATCAATGATGGTGATATTAGATCAGAAGATATTACAATGAAGTTTAGAAAAATGAAAATTGATTATTGCTTAAGAATGAACAAGTACTTTCATATTAAGTAAGACATTGAATCAAGCAATCTCTATACCAAAACTAAAGTTTGTGCATAAAAATTCAAGATTATAACATTACCTAAATGATTTCTAAAATTTCTTTGCAATAATAAATCATTCATGAAGAAAATAAGAAGATAAACATTAAGATTCATTCATATCCTAAAGAACTCACCTCAATCACCATCATCCTTGATTCAGATCCAAGAAAAAGATTAGCCAATCATGATTTTATATAAGAACACTTTAATAAACATGAAATAACTTGAATCAAACTGAAATAATAAGTTTTACAAACTAAAAAACCGAAATCTATCAAGAAGAACGCAACATAATTTCAAAAAAAATTCGGACACAAATCTGACTCTAACTTTGGACAGCAATTTGACCCTTTTAGAAGCCTCCCCTCGAGATGTCTATTAGAGACATATTTATAGGCAATTCTGTCACCTTTCCAGATCATTAAAGAACAGTTCATTTGGATACCTGAGTCAAAAGTTATGGGTAAAACACCAAAAGATGTTCTGAAACATCAATTCAGGACAGCTTTGCAACCACTTTGGTGCACGTTTTTCTTCCTCATTTATGAGCTATCTCTTTCTTCTTTTTGACACAAAATAATGTAAAAATATCCCCTCCAGCTTTCCATCCATGTGTTTGCCTTCTTGGATCAATGAATTACCCAAAATAAATCAATTGTTGTTGTGTGGACATGTAAGATCATGGATTGTTTTTGGGCTGATTTGAAGGTTGATTTAGGGCTGAGTTTAAGGCTGATTTGGGGCTCAATTTAAGCATCAAATAAGTATACAAAATATACCTATTATTTGGGCTAAGATTGACATTGAAGCCTTGAGTGTTTAATGGTTGAAGTTTGCACACAACATAAGGCAAGTTTGGGCTTGAAATAGATCATATGATATTCTTTTCTAGAATTGGAATAGAATTGATTTTTGGGACAAATTTGGAGAACTTATTTGAACCAAGATTTGCTTCAATCTTCAACTAAATGTCTCTTAAATTCTTTGTTCTGAATTCTGATGTTGAATTTCCTGAATTAATTCATTTAAGCTCCAAAAACCTATCAAAACATTAAAACAAACTTCATTACTAAAAAGCACATCAATTATTATAAAAAAACCAAATAAAAACAATAAATACATATGTAAAATAAGAGACTTAATGATAATTTTGATGCACAATCAGTAAGCTTTCAAAGGATGTCCATTTACCTTAAAAGCATTGTCATTCTTTGGATTCTCAATATTAAAGGCCCCATAAGGATACACATGTTTCTCAATAAATGGACCACTCTATCTTGATCTTAGCTTCCTAGGAAATAAATGGAGTTGAGAATTATAAAGAAATTTTTTTTGATCAGTATCAAATTTTACAGAATGCATGTGTGTCCTTGAACATGATGGGCCAATAAAATCCATTTTGAAAGATTTTTGCAACTATTTTTTTTACGAGAAATGACTCCCATATACTTTAAAATAACAAGGTTTAATGACATTACTTACCTTATTGTTAGGAATGCATCTTTGAAATATTTGATTAGGACAATATTTGAATAAGTTAGGGTTATCCCAATAAAAGTTCTTCACTTCATTTAAAAACCTTTCTTTGTCTTCGATACTTTAGTGAGTTGGCAAATCTCTTATTGTAAGAAAATTAATATTTTTAACAAACCAAGGCATTGAATTAAGAGAAAGTAAGGATTCATCAAAAAAGTAATCATCGATTGGTGTGATGTCAGATGTCGAATCAATTGTTAATCTTGATAAATGATTTATATCTACATTTTCGGTGCCTTTCTTGTTCTTGATTTCTTCCTGAGAATAAATCATTTGCGAATCTTTAGATTCATCCAACTCAGTTTTACTTAAAGTAGATTCAAGTTGATTATAAACTAATTCTTTAATAAAATCTACTTCTTGTGAATCATTATCATCTTCAGGTTGCATGTAAATGTTGAAAATATTCATCTCTAATGTCATGTTTTCAAATGATAGCTTTATTAGTCCATTTCTATAATTAATCAATGCATTAGAAGTTGTAAGAGACGGATGTCCTAAAATAATAGGAAATGAATTATATGCTTTAGCAGGTTGTGTATTAGAGATAATAAAATCCACATGATAAATAAATTTATTGACTTGTACTAACACATCTTTAATTATTCCTCTAGGTACTTTTACATATTTATCAGCAAGTAAAAGAGTTACAAAAATTAGTTTTAACTCACCTAGATTAAGACTCTGAAAAACTAAATGTGGAAGTAAATTCACACTAGCTCCAAGGTCAAGTAAAGCACTTTCAATTTTATGTTCTCCAATAAATCAAGAAATTGTAGGACAACTAGGGACTTTATATTTCAAAGCATTATTGTTCTGAAGAATGACACTTACTTGTTCAGCTAAAAAGGCTTTCTTTTTCATGTTCACCTTTCTCTTTACAATGCACAGATCTTTTAAAAATTTAGCATAGGAAGGAACCTGTTTAATAGTATTCAGTAAAGGTATATTGATCCTTACCTGTTTAAAAGTTTCAAAGATTTTAGAGTTATGATTGACTTTCTTTTATTTAGTCATGACATGAGAAAATAGAAGTGCTAACAAAGAATCAGTCTTTTCTTTACAATGTTCAAATTAACCCTTTCCTTACCCTCAAAGATTGACTCATCATCATTCTTATAAGCTTCAAGAATGAGTTTTTCCATAAACTTACCATTGCAAAGAGTGATGACTGATTTGAATTGATCCCTATACTGGCTTCCAGAACTGTTTGCGTTTGCATTGTATTGCCCCTTAGGATTTTATTATGGTTAAGATGAAAACTTATCTCTCTTGAAAATTTAGAGTAGATGTAAACTTTGCAAGAGTATCTTTAAAATTTATCATGCTTTGAAAAAGTTGAGTGTTGATTGCCTCTTGCTTTTTCATAAATACATGCAATGTTTCCTCAATATTTCTTGTAGGAGGTAGGGTATAAGGATATCCATGAGAATTTTAGAAATTATGATGTGTTTGAAATGGTGGTCATGAAGTTTGTGCATTGTTATTATCACTCTTCCAACTGAAATTTGGGTTATTTCTCCAACTAGGGTTGTATGTTTGTGAGTATGGGTTATGATGGAGCCTTTGAAATCTGTTTAAAGCACAGGCTTGTTCATGGAGACATTCCTTAAAAGAAGGTAAAGTTTGACATCAATGGTTTCACAGATTTGACATACAATGTCTTGAACAACTTTTAATTGACCATTTTTTTTCAATTGAAGTGCCTCAACTTTCCTAACTAAAGAAGCAAACATGGCTTGGAGATCATGATCTTCCCTAAGGTTGTACACAATGTCTTGAACAACTTTTAATTGACCATTTTTTTTCAATTCAAGTGCCTCAACTTTTCTAACTAAAGAAGCAAACATGACTTGGATCATGATCTTCCCTAAGGTTGTACATACCTCCATTAAATGTATGAGGTTAGGTTTTACTTGGTGCCTCATAAGTGCCTATAGTGTCCTAATTTTGCACATTTTCAACTAGCAGTTCTAGGTACTCTATTGCTTCATGAGGGTCTTTATATTCAAAAGTTTCATTGCATATCAATTCAACTATTTACCTATCTCGAGGTGTTAACCCTTCAAAAAAATGTGAAACCAATCTCCATGTTTCAAAATCATGATGTGGACAAGTATTAAACAATTCTCGATACCTATCTCAACATTGGTAAAATGTTTCTCCTGGTTTTTGAGTGAAAGTGTTGATTTGTCTTTTGAAAGAGTTTGTTATATGAGATGAAAAAAACTTCTTTAAAAATTATTGTTACATTTCATCCCAAGCATGAATGGATCCTGGTCTCAAATTTTATAGCTATATTTTAGCTTTAACTTTTAACGAAAAAGAAAAAAGCTTTAATTAGATGATGTTCATGCTATAATTTAAGTTATTATAGGTGTTACAGACCTCTTAAAATTCCTTTAAAAGCAAGTATGAATTTTCTAAATCTAAGCCATTAAAAGATGGTAAAAGTTGAAAAATGCTTCATTTAAAATTAAAATGAGATGCATCAAGAGGGAAAACTATACATGAGGGTGCACTTGTTCTTGTAGTATTCATGTGGTCTCTTAGTGTTCTAACTCACTCACTCTCGTTATGAAGTGACTGGTTATCTTCTTTAGCCATATTTTCTAAAAATAATGAGGATACCCTATAAAGTCTACCACTTAATGTATGTGACCAAACTCTCATGCTGTGTAGGAATAGAATAAAAAGAAAAAAAAACAAAAAAAGAAGAAGTAAAAGTTAGATAAAATGAAAAGTGAAAGAAAAAAATACAACAAAATTTATAATTTGTACAGAAATTTACCTCCTCAGCAACGACACCAAAAACTTGACACCATCAAAAGATTGATGTCTTATTCCAAGTATAGGAGTGTCGAAGTAATAAATAACTCGACAAGACCGGGGTCAAACCATAGGGAGGTTAATTATATAAATTATAAACAATAACAACAACAATATCAACAATAATAACATAATAATAGTAATAATAGTAATAGTACTAATACTAATAGTAATAGTAGTAATTATAATAGTAATAATAATAATAATAGTAATAATAATAAAAAAAAAGAAGAAGAAGTTGATAAGAACTTTGAGATGAAAGATCAATGTGAGGATTAAACAATGATAAAACACAAATGTCAAGGTTAGAGAATCCATTGATGGTATTTCAAACAAGTATAGTATAAACTTTTATTACTCAACTGGAAACCACACACAAAGGAGGTTCCAATCGGAGTATAAATGGTTAACATGATTACATTAATTATCTCATTCAAGTAACGCTAATACTTGTTAATGTTATTAGACATTCATGATAATAACTTATGTTAACAACAAATCAAGTTCCTTTCATAGCATAAGTGTCAGTTACACCATATGGTTAGGCTATTAAAGTGACAAGTATTTGTTGTACTAAGTGTTATATAACATAAATTTAGATTAAACATTTAACAAGTAAAGTATTAAAAGTGAACAAGATAACAAATATAAAACATGTTAGTATCAAACATTAAAGTCCATGTTGAGTTTACACTATACTTATTCTTATACCATTAGTGTAACCTTTTCACCTTAACATAATAGCTAAACATAATGAAAGATAGAAACATAAATAAGCAAGATAAGAACATAAATAAGATAAAAGTTAACTAAATAAAGGAAAGGAAATAAAAAGCATAAACAAGATATTAATGAAAGCAAAACTTAAGCATTACAAAAATACAAAGAGAGAAATAAAAAGCATGATATTAGTCTGGAAACCAAGATGCCTAAATGCATGGCAAATAACTCCTTTTAGAGGCCAAAATTGGGAACTATTGATTTGATGACTAATTGTTGAGTGGGTGGCCAACTCTTGACTTAGTGACAATCATTATCTTCTTGTCTACCAAAAACATCATTAATAACGTCATAATTTGAACCAAATTTACTATGAAAGTTCTAGAAAATTGTCTTAGTTTTCTAGGCAAAAACATTGAGGTCATTTGGACTTTTAGAACTTGAGATATGGGTTGAACACTAAACAGTATTTGGGCTGCAGGATAGATTTGGACTTCTATGTTATTGTTAAGATTTGGACTTTCAAATAGCAAAATTGAGTCTTGCCTTCCACATGAATACCTGACAACATTTACAAGTAGTAACATTATTCAAATAAGATAACTAATGTAATTATGTTAACAAATTATAATCCGATTGGAACCTCTTTTGTGTGTGGTTTCTAGTTGAGTAATGAAAAGAGTTTATACTATACTTGCTTGAAATACCATTAGTGGATCCTTTAACCTTGATAATTGTTTTATCCTTGTTTAATATCACATCCTAAAAGTTCTTTTCAACTCCATTTTCTTTGTTATTTATAATTTTATATAGTTCACCACCACCACGACTACTATTATTATTATTTATAATTTATATAGGTAACCTCCCTGTGGTTTGACCCTGATCTTACTGAGTTATTTATTACTTCGACACTCCTACACTTGGTAGAAGACATCAATCTTTTTGTAGTGTCAAGTTTTTGGCACTATTGTTGGGGAGGTAAATTCTTATATAAATTATAATATTTATTTTATTTTCTCTTTTCACTTTTCTTATATCTAAATTTTGTTTCTTTTCTTTTTTTCTTCCTTTTATTCTCTTCTTACATATGCATTAGAGTTTGGGAACATACATTAAGTGGTAGACTTTGTAGGGTATCCTCATCATTTTAAGAAATTATCGCTGAAGAAGATAACCAATCACTTCATAATGAGAATAATGAGACTAACCAAGTTAGAACACTTAGAGACCACATGAATCCTACAAGAACAAATGCACCCTCATGCATAGTTTTCCCTCCCTATGCTTCTTATTTTAATTTTAAGCTAGACATTAGTCAACTTTTACCTTCATTTCATGGCTTAGATCTAGAAAATCCATACTTGCATTTAAGAGAATTTAAGGAGATTTGTAATACCTATAATAACTTAAATTGTAGCATGAACACTGATTAGTACTCAAAAGTGCATTTTTATCATGGTTT
>SRLM01008775.1:0-22144 GCA_015708895.1 Populus ilicifolia
ATATAAAACCATGATAAAAATGCACTTTTGAGTACTAATCAGTACACTTCAATGAGATAAATTAGATTTTTTTTCCAACTTAGAGGTTGAGTTATAAAAGAGAAAAGGCTACAACATCATATCTGAATATTGTGGGCAACAAAGCCGATTCATCTAAGGCTTAGAGGAAAGATTTGACCACTGAAATAAAAGGTAAAGCCAAGATCCCATCTAATTGTAATTGTGATATTAAGTGTTTCAGGTGTATGGGAAGTGAATATATAGCTTCACAATGTCTAAACAAAAAGATTATGGTTATGAGAGAGTATGGAGGTGTTGAATCCAAAAGTGAAAAATTCAAGGATGAAATACCACCACTTGAGGATTGTGGTAATATTGAGTATCTAGTTGACAAGGAGGCTTTGATGATTTGAAGAACACTTAATGTTTAGATTAAAGAGGATGATGTAAAGTAACAAAAGGAGAATATATTATATAATAGATGTCATATAAATAATGAGGTATATAGTGTAATTATTGATAATGGGAGTTGTGTTAATTTTGCTAGTATTATACTTGTTAGAAAATTAATTATGAACATTATTAAACATAAAAAGTCTTATAGACTTTAATGGTGGAATGATTGTGGATAAATAAGAATTCAAAAGCAAGTTTTGGTTTCTTTTTCAGTTGGAAAATATAAGAATGAGGCATTTTATGATTTGTGTCTATACTTGCTACTCACTTATTGTTGAGGAGGCCTTGGTAATTTGATAAAAAAGCTAAGAATGATGGGTTTAAGAATATGTATTCTCTTGCTAAAAATGAGAAGACATCCACAATTGTACCATTGTCTTATAAACAAGTGTACGAAGATTGATTAAAATTGAAAGGAGAAAGAAAAGCTGTAGAAAAATATCAACCATATAAAAATGTGGAGAAGAGTGAAGATAAAATGAGACAAGAGAGAAGAGGTTAGATATGGCCAAAACAAAAATTAGTGGGGATTCAGCCGAGAGAGGAAAAAAGAAAAGAGAAGAGAATAAAAGAAGGGTGGTCAAAGAAAAGAGTGGAAAAAATTAAGAAACATGAAAATTTTAATGCAAAGGGGTGTAAGATTAATAATATTTTTTTTTCTAGGATGCTTATAATTTTACTTATATATAAGGAGACATATTTTAACACTAATAACATTGAATATTGTATTCCTAGTGTTTATGTTTTTTAATTACAAGATTTTAAGAACTTTCATGATGAAATTCTTAGTGAGTTGCTACTTATTAGAGGAATTGCACTAAATTGATTTTGTATCTAAAGCATATATACCTAATCGACCAACCTATAGAAGTAATCTATATTAGATAAAGAAAGTTCAAAGGCAAGTGGAAGAATTGATTACAAAAAGGTACATAAAAGCAAGCATGAGTTTATGTGCAGTTTCAGTTTTGTTAGTACGGAAAAAGAATAGGACTTGGAGGATTTGTATTGATTGTTATGCCATCAACAATATTATGATAAAGTATAAACATCTAATCTCTAGACTTGATGATATGTCATATGAATTGCATGGATCCTGTGTGTTTTATAAGATTGACTTGAAAGGTGAATATCATGAAAGAGGGAAATGAATGGAAAACTATTTTTAAAACTAAATATGATTTGTATAAGTGGTTAGTTATGTCTTTTAAACTTATTAATGCATCTAATACTTTCATGAGATTAATGAATAATATTTTGTGTTATTTTATAGCTAAGTTTGATGTGTTTTATTTTGATGATATCTTTATTTATAATAAGAATTTCAAGGATAATATTGAATATTTAAGGAATGTTACTGGTTGTTTTGCAAAAAAGAATATTTATATATTGATATTAAAAAATATAGCTTTGACATGGAGAAAATTATCTTTCATGGATATGTTGTTAGTGAAAAAAGAATTAAAACAGATGAGAAAAATGTAAGGGCTACCTAATAATGGTATATACCTAAGTCAATCACATATGTAAAAAGTTTTTATAATTAGGCTAATTTTTATAAAAGATTTGTTAAAGATTGCAGCACTCTAGTTGCATATTTTACCAAGATTGTTCAAAAAATGAATAGGATTTAAATGAGGTAGAAAAAAAGGGCATGCATTTAATTTATTAAAGAGAAAATTAATCTTGGTTTCATTGTTATTATTATCTGACTTTACAAAATCTTTTGAGATTGAAAGTGATGTCTCCAAGATAGGTATTGGAGCTATTTTGATGTAGGAAAAGAATGAGCAATATGGATTCAAAAGCTAATAAAAGCAAAAAAAATATTCATTTATAAACCAGGTGGTTTGACTGAATACATAAGAAGAGGTTTCCTAAATATAAAAAATCTAAGTCAATGCTAGGAGAAAATGAAGATAAACCATTCCAAATCCTAGAAAAAATACCTATATAGTGGATCTACCAAGTGAGTATGGTGTTAGTATTATTTTTAATATTTCTGATCTGCCAAGTGAATTAACTAAGTTTCATGGTATTTTCAATATTTCTCATTTACATCTCGATTATAGATGTTGGGTTAAGGTTAGTTATCTATTATCTTTGCATTTTAATGCATGTTATTGTTTTTTCATGTTTAATGTTACTTGATAGTTTTTTTTTATAAATATTTTATTTAGCTGTGGGCTTCTAAATTTTTATATTTACGAGGTTTGCATTACTTTTACAAGGAAAAACTATCCATTACTCAACCTCAAAGGTTAAAGGTAAAGACAATCAATTTATCCATTTATATAAGTGGTTTGAAAAACAAGATGTCATATGAATTTATTATTCTTTTTTATTTTTTATTTTTTTTACTATAGATTTCTACTCATGATCATATTTATATATGGTAATGCACCTTGGTGTGTACCTACCTAACTCCCTTTCTAGTTAGACCAGAAGTCCTTTGTTACAAAGATAACTCTTACTAATGAAAACCTACCTATCTCCCTTTCTAGTTAGAGCATAAGTCCTTTGCTACAAAGATAACTCTTACTAATCGAAACATTTTTTTCATGTCTTGTACTTTGTCTTTGTAGAACAAACATTATTATATTTTGATTCTTGTGTCGAAGGTTTCCTTTCCCAGGGAAGGACGGCACACTTAATATTTTTCTTGGATAGCTATAGAAACCTCTATCCAAGAGGTATTAAAGGATGTGATTGGGAGCTCCTAGAAGATAGGGCAACTGTGCACCTCTTTTGGGTTCTTTTTGTATGTATGGGGTTAATATGTGACCAACTCTCTTTAGATCATTGTTCCCACTATTTATAAAAATATAGATGAGATTGTCTCACCAAACTCATTTCCTTACCCTAAATATAATTCTTCATCACTTGCTTGACTTTCAAAATATTGCTTTCATGGAGACATAGAGCTCTCCATAGAACCGAGTCATGAACCCTGTTGATTAGGGCTTTAGTAGCAACAATCTCCAGTAAGCCATCTACCTTAAACATTTTTTTCATTGCACCTGATGACGTAAGCCTCAATGCTTTCATGCTCTCTTCGAGAGATAGCAAATGGTTTTGCGGAGATCTTTTTTACTTTCGATTCTTTTGCAGAACCGAGTAACAAACTTCATGTAGAAGTCCTCATATTTGAGGATGGAGCCTATGTTGGTGTAGTTTGTAAATAAATAAAAGAAAAGATGTTTATCCCATATTAGAAAGAAACATTTCCTCCTAATGTTTTTAACTGTGAGTTTCTATTGTGTAGTAAATTAAGTCATGGTGGACAAACTCTTCGATTTGGTTTTTTAATGTTATTATATGGATATTTAAAATATCAAAGGATAGCATTTGAAGCTTTGACCTTGGAATTTAAGATGAACAGTTATACTGTTTCATGAAAAGTCATACTGTTTGATGAACAATCATATTATTTCATCAACAATCATATTGTTTGATGAACAACCATAATGTTTCATCAAAAGTCATATTGTTCGATGGATAATCATAGTGGTTCATCAACAATCATATTATTTCATAAACAGTCATATTGTTTCGTCGTTATGTTTCAAGTCTATAAAAGCATGTTACTACAAAGAAAAGAAATATAACAACCAAAAAAAAAATTTCTTAGTCTAATTTTTTCGTTCTTTTAAAGGTTTGGAAGGCTTAGTTGTATCCTAGAAGTGTTGTTTTTGTGTGGGACAAATAAACACCTTAAAGATAGTGTTTTCACGCTTCTAAGCTAACTTCATATTTATTTTCATCGTAAACTTTCCTAACAGCCTAGGTTAAAGTTATTTCCATCCTAAACTTTCCTAACAACCTAGGTTAAAGTTACGATACCAAGTTCGGGTGAGCCCCTAAATATTGTGGGTAGACTTTTCGTGCACGATGTTGGTATCCTTCATGATTCGCAAAAGGCCTCACTTAAATTTTGCTAACTGATCTTCTTAATAGAAGAAGATTCATGGTGATAGATATTAAGAGATGACTTGCTAGTGAAGAGGCCTTTACCCGGTAAGGGTTGTACACTCAGCTTCAAGAGTTCAGACGACAATGGACCTGACCTTTACCCGGCGCCGCTTTCTGTCAAGGCTACCTGAGCAAGCACTCGAATGGTAGCAGTCCTATGCTCTTCCTATGTTGCGCCTTCAGTGTTTGTGGAGGCAGCGACGACGCTGCCTTAGGCTTGCTACTGTGCCTTATTGTCTTAACCTTGATTTAAGACCTGAAGCATCGACCTTTTGATTTTTATTTCTTAACCTTCTACGATTCAGAAATTCGCCTCTAACCTCACTGCAACTCGGAAATTTGCAACTCTTTAAGAAGTTGAAAACACAATTCAAAAGTACAAACAAGTTGCATACCTTTTTATCAATACGTGATGTCATGATCTAAAAAGTCAATTTCTTTAGAATTGAAAACACAATTCAAAAAACATAAACAAAGAAGCTGCATGCATTCCTTCTTTATCAAGATGTGGTGTCATGATCTAAAAGGTCAATTTCTATACAATCCAGCATATAATTCCAGTGCTTAGCCACAAATTATTTGCTAAACAACAGGAAACAAGATAAACTGGCAAAGGGAAAAGAGATGACAAAAGAATTACGAACAAAAAGAAAAGCAAGAATAATAATTAGAAGATGCTATTTTGCAGATAGCAAGCTACTTTCCAAACAGCTGCCGACGCCTACGTGGTTTGGTGCGTAAACCAGCTGCCTCACTAATTACAATCTCATTAACTAGGTCCTTGAAGACCAAACGCTCAACATCTAACACTATGCCAGAAATCTCACTGTGAAAATCTATCCAGCTCTCTGACCGATGCATCACATCATCCCACAAAAAGCTTTTCAAACCATCCTCCTCATCCTCTAAGCTGCATTCTGATTTCTTGATTTGAAGTTGTTCCATATCCGAACATAATTCTTTCAGAAGCTTTTGAGCACTGAGCGCCTTCTTTGCCAGCTTATCAGACTTCAACCAAGGCTCAGGAGAGGACCCCACTGAAGCCAACTTTTTGACAAGAATTTCATTAACAGCATCAAATATGAGCTTCCTATGAAACTTCTCCAGGTTTGGTTTTGAATGGAAAGACTTTCCAGGGCTACATTCTTCTTTTGAAACTGAATTGCTGGCCTTGGTTTGCTCCAATACCATGAATAACTCCAGGTTAACAGGGTAACCTGATGGGTGGAGTTGAAATGCTGTCAGGCCAGAGTCAAGGTCTCTGAGTAGAAGACCAGAAGCTAACAAAATCTCTGAAATGTATCTGTGGTCTGGATTTGGGTTCTCACAAAGCGATGCTATGTAATCTGTGCTCGCTTCATTGTGAGTGGAGTTTAATCGTCTAAGCTTTTGTACCAAATTTTCAATGTTCTGTAATTTCCAGCAACTGATCTCTGTAGAGAGGACAGGGGTCATACTTTTAGACAAGTTATCTGCAAGGTTCCACTGATCTTCGCTCTGTTGGTCATGGGAATCTTTAGCGCCTTCCCCTGCAATATGAAATAACATCCCTCGAGATAAGATAAGCCTTAAAAAATCAAAAAAATAAAGTGACAGCAAAATTGCTCATTGTTTACGCTCTATTCTATCCTTGTTGCTACCACATACTCCATCTACTGAAACGGCAAAGTTGCCCCTGGACCAGGTATTGAAAACCAGAATTCTAATAGAATAATGACTCATGGATCAAAAAAAGCTAGCAACTATTTTATCCAACCATTTCTAATTGAACAAGATTATCCAGAGTATACAACAATGACAAAACATTCTTGTTGTAAGCAAGTCTTTTGGTGTCTGTTGACTGGTAGTTGGGATCAATCAAGATGAACACAGTTACAACTTGACAAGCACAATGACAACCTTGACTAAGATGACAAGGAAGAATTCCGTTTGTGTTCCTTTTTTCTTAGCATCTATTTCATTGTAGTTTCTTTTTTACTAACAGGTCCAAAAAAGTATTTCTTAATATAGTTGGACCACAATAGATGACACTGTCAACAGCATAACACTCTCTCAGAACCTCGATTGCTGACTGCATAATATGATGAACAGAAACTATCTCAATGCATGATAAATTTCCTGAAGTGTGTTGCAAAAAGCACACAGACACAGATGCTACATAGGATATCTCGAAGCTAATAGCAAAACCAGAAAATTCAGAGCCAAAAAAAAGAAAATTGCATGTAGCAAGTGGAGAATGAATCCCCACAACAACATGGTTTCACCGTATTAGACAGATAAACAGGCAGTCAAACTTATTTTCATAATTCCTACGTAAAGGTTGTTGCAGATGAACTTAATCTAATCCAAACAACATAAAATATCAGGTCAATGCACCTCCAATAACCAATTGTAGTTAGTTTCAATTGCAGCAACATCCAACTATAAGTTTTTTATCCAGAGCAGAACTTTACCTTTGAGCATATTTGGTATCTGCTTTACAGGAGATAAAGCATCATCTCTATATATCAATGCATCAAGTACAGAGACAGGACTAGGATGCTCTGGTACAACAAGAAGTTCCCATGATGTCCTGTCTTCTTCAAACATCAATGTTGATTTCTGAGAGGAAGAAAACAAAAGGTGTCAACAATATGATCAGAATAGTTGAGTGACTAAGGAATTTCAAAACTGCTTGCTTTCTGTAGTGAGCCAGAAACTAAGCTTCTGGTAGCATTTAGGGTAGGACTCAGGTCACCATAGTTCTCAGTAGATAGTCGGGTGCTGGTGACTTCAATACCCTTCTTTAAGTCAAAAACAGTACCATCAGATTGCAAAGATGTGTCATCTCCTTGGTGACTCGAGGTTCTTGATTCATCACTTATCTGACTAAATTGGTCATCACTCTCTGCAAATTGGGATATTTTACCCTGTGTTTTCCACCAGGGGAACCCATTTCTGTTGGCTGCCTGTAGGATTGTCTTCTTGGTTTGCCAGTATCAGATGGAGGGGTAGGTGGACGAGATAGCTTCTCTAGGTCAAGTTTCTTCTGTTGGAGTCTCAGGCTCACAGATCCTGAACTCTTTACTGAATGTGTGTAGCTTTCTTTAGGCCCTTGTTAGGATCTTGTTGAGGATTGAGTTGATTTTGTATTCTTGACAGCAGTTCTCTTATCACTGGAGCTGGCAGAAGAATCTCTCTTGCTGTTTCTTGGAGATTGATCTTTAGCTGTTCGGCTATTAATGGATCCCTTATTACTGTCAGCATATCCACTGGTTGGAATTTTATGAAGCCCAGCTGTTGTAATTACTGATGGAGCAGGAATACCAGATTTCTCAACTAGTTTGGCAGGTTTCATGATCACAATTGGGGATTCATAAGACCTCAAAGTATCAGAACTTTTATTTGTGGGAACACCAACATGATTGTTCTGTTGGTTTAGCAACCTTGGCTTTTGAACAGGACTGCTACATTTTGGTTCCTGAACTCTTTGGGGTACAAAATTCGAAGCCTGCTCTTCTTTACTAGTCTCCAAGAGCCCCTTAGCCTGCATTGCTTCCAGAATCTGTTTAAGAGCTCTGAGATCCTTTCCAGATTGATTGAACTCAAAATCCTTCAATCTCATCTCAATATCACAGTAAACTGAAGTGATTGAATTTGATGTCTTCCCAGAAAGTTTTGCAGGCTTGAAAGGTTGCTCCTGAGAACTTCGACTTCCATTCAGCTGCTTCCATGGTGCTGGTTCAATTGGCTGCCTTGAAATGGGTTTCATGACCAAATCAGGATTTTTCCACCGTGGTGATATAGGATCTTTTATTGAGTTTCTGGGGGACTTCGGAATTCGTATTGGTCTGTTTAGATCATTTATTTTCAATGATCTTGAGAAGGAATTATCATGTTCCAGGGGCAAGTTCTGGATCAAACCCGGCTGACTATAGCTGTTGTAAGCAGAATCTGGCATTTCTTCCAAGCCCATCAGCTTGGCTACCATGCTAGGAGGACGATTCTGAGTTTCCCATGATTGCTGTAGATTAAAGATCTCTTCATTGGAGTTGCTGCTACTTTGAATATCTTTTGAAAGGTAATTTGATCTTGAATCAATGTTGGATCCACGCATTGAAATTACTCTACTATCCAGTGAAATTCTTGGGAGCTCTGTTAGCTTTGGGGTGGACTTAATGGTATCTCGTGATTCAAAAGACAAATGATTGATCTCCTGTCCATCATAAGAATACTGAGGAGCATCTTTTCGAATGGTATGCCCAGATCCATCTTTTGCTTCATACAATGATCTTCGACGCTCTTTAGTTTCATTATTATACCATGGTGCTTCACGAAGTTTAGCATGAACTCCAAGAGACTCCTTGAGATCAACAGGAGAAGCATTTTGCTTTCCTGTTTTCCCAACTCCATAAGATCCATCATCATATCTGGAGGCCTGTGATGGCCTTGGGGAATCTTTATGCTTCACTATATGGCTCATTGCTTCTTCTTTTGCTGTAGTTTTGACTGATAGCCCTCTGGCCTCTCTATACATAGAATCCTTGACAACATCTCGAAAATCAAAAGATTGCCGCCCTGAATGTGCAGAGGCATTTGGCTGAGTTATAACAGGGTCCCTTGAATGAGTTTCAGGGAAAATTATTCTGTCAAAGGAAGATGCTTCTGGTTGAGCTATTTTATTGCAGTCCAAAGACGACAAGGAAGATGAGCAAGAAGATGAGAAAGATGCTCTTGATGATTCCGTAGAAATTCTGTGCTTCTCAATCGAACTCCTGTTTAAATGACTGTCCTGCAATAAATAGTTCATATCAACTCTGGTATGCAAAGACACAGCTAGTATAGAGCACAGAAACAAGTGTGGGTAGAAAAGCAATAGTGTGAGGACAAAATCAACTAAACAATTTTTTGAGGAAAAAAAAAAAAAACCTTAATGAGGGGTACACATTATTCAACAATCAATGAGATCTCAATTCTACACTGGTTTAGGCAAATAGCTTCCAATTACCATGGACAATTAATAAAATTTCCTAGAATACTTACAACTGCTGTGTTCTCCCTCTCTGAGCTGCCATTTTTGAAGTGGAAATCACCTACATTGTCACAGAAACATTAGCAACAAATTGCATGTTTAAGCTCAGCAACCGAACGAAAATAACAGAGACAATAATGGTCCATTCATTGTTATCAACCTGGTATTTGGAAAAATTGGAAAAACTTCTGAAGGATACGCAAACAACAGATGTGCAATTAATGTTCTTTGAATTCGTACTAAGATTATTTATCAAGAAGTTAGAATTGGTATATATATATATATATATATATATATATATAAGTTTGTTAAGTTTATGATCATAGGTTAAATCTGTCTGATGAAATGATGATTGCTACAAGAATTTACCTACAACAATAAATGCACACCTAAAAATACAGCTGGAATCAATACCATAGGTGAAGCATTTGCCCATATTTTCAAGTAACCATAGACAATTATAAATGTCTTATCTATTCAAATTCACCCCAAATATAAATGGGAAACAATTTGACAAGACAGGTTTGCATTATAGATCTCGAAGAAATTAACATCCAAAAGACAAATTTCTAGTATCAGATGCATAAATTATTTAGATACATGCGTCTTTTTACTTTTCTCGGTGTGAAAGATCAATATTAGCATGGTTGGAATTGAGAGCATATTTTTACCAACCAGTAAAGAAATCAGTTACCTCCCTTCTTTTTTTTTCTTTTTTTCCCCTCACTACATGCTATTGGAGAAGATAAAAGATTCAGGTGTCGACCGATAGATTTTAACCAATAAAATGACAATACTTGATTCATGAAATGAATACTTCAAAGCTAAGCTCCATCTAATTATGAGAAATACCTGGAGGAAGCATCTTCGTGTTGAGGCGCCTAGCAGTGAGGATCTGGTGACGATCAAATATTTGAAAAATCCCACTCATGCACCCTATTTGCTTTTGCAAATCTGGATTATCATCTGCTAATGAATGTAAAAGTTTTGCAGCCATTTCTTCTTCTTCTCCTCAACTAACACGGTCCAACGCTACCACTTTGTAAAATCCGGTCTTCCTTTATCTAAACCACAAAATTGAAAGATTACAAGCCTCTATCTCCCACCAAACTCTCTGAAATTATAGATTCCAGCAAATTCTTGAAAAGCATAAACTATGAGATATCTATAGCCCCCCTTTATTCATTTTGTTTTCTTCCTCTGAATAATGTACAATATCTAAAGCACAAGCTAAGATTTCATTAACACAACAAACCAAAAGAGAATGGAGCACTTTACATATAAATGTAAATCCAAACAATGGATTCCCCTTTTGCAAAACAGAAGTTTACCAGCAGATCAGACAGAATCCTCCAGCGTATCTGCTGTGTACTAGGCCCCTTAAGAATCTCTTTTACAAACTCGGTGATTTCCAGCTAATTACAGCTCAAGAAAGATAAGCCTGGGCATTTATGCATACCTGGAAAACAAAAATCTGTACTTTACCACCAAAAATCGCAACCCTACGAATTTTCCTCTTATAACATCATTGCCCATTTTCCATGAAATCCTCCAAAGTCTGAATACTTTGCAGCAATAGAAGAAAACTACAAAGAAAAGGAATAATCCCAGAAAACAAAAGTCAAGTATTTCCGTGATGAAACTGAAAGATACCTTATTTAGAGTGGTCTGAGCCTAGCAAGAAGAACAGACTGCCTTGTAATAAAACCAAAAGAAAAGGCAAGGGATCCAATACCCAGTGCTCGCTACAATATGTACAGACAGCAACAGAAGAATGTAGCAAGGACAGTTATCAGCAACAGCGCTGCCAATTCCAGTTGGCTTGCCTCGCCTAGCTGTAAGAAACTAATTCCAAAGCAAAAGGAAAAAAGAATCTCTCCAGATCCAAGAAGAGAAATCCTCTAATCTACTGGGCAGTTTATATTAGAGCATCTCCGATGGGAGATTTCAAATTGGTAATATCTTCTTTTTAATAATATAAATATATATTTTTAATATGTACTTTAAAATAATAGAATCATTTAGAAGAAGTTAATTATTTTAATATATTTAATATAAAATTATTTTAATAGCTGTCTATTTAAAAATACTTAGAAATAATTAGAATAATTTTTTAATTGGTGAACATTAAACAATAAAATAAAAATTAAAAACAATAACTTAAATAAACTTATAATAATACATGTTATTAAATCATGATAATTTTATAAAAAATAAGTAATTTTAAAAAAATCAAAGAAAAAAATTAATAAAAAAATATTATTGTAATAAATAATATTTTATTATCTTTGCAGATATAAAATAGTTTTTTAAGAGAAGCAAGCATTTTTCTTTAAATATGTAAAATAAATGTTGAACTGAAATAGTATTTTTTATTTATTTATTTATTTATCATCTCTAAATGCTCTTAATAAAAAAACTCTGCAGTGAACATATGGAAAGACAGCCAGAGGTGATAAGAAGGTCTGTCTTATCATAATTTATTTATATTTATATTTATATTTTGAGAGAGAGAGAGAGAGAGAGAGAGAGAGAATGTGATTAATTATGAGAGAGAGAGAGGGGAAGTGTTTGTGGGGGCAAATGTCCTCGAGGCTCATACGTCCATGTGAGATGGGTATGTGAGTGTGTCCGAAGCTGTCTATGCGGGCATGTGATTCTGTCAGGACATGGAAGAAATGGCTGTTATCTTGCTCTTTTCTCTGCGAAGTCGAAGTGCCCTTTCCAAGTCTTTTCTAAATTCTTTCTGCCCCTCTCAAAACTCATATATATATATATATATATATANTTTAATAAAATAATTATTTTTTAATATTTATTAAATATTTAATTGATAAATTTATAGTAATTATAAAGTAATTATTTTTTAATATTTATTAATTATTTAATTGATAAATTTATAGTAATATAAAGTAATTGGAATAAAAATATTCCGTAAAAAAAATCAAATTTTTATTGTATTTAAGCATTGTTTCCGAATATTCTAGTCAATACTCTATCAAAACTGAATATTAATTAGAATTATTAAAACTGATACATATTATTTTTTATGAAAATAAATAATTATTCTTATAAGTTTAGGTATGGAAAATATTTAAAACTAATATGTTAGTAATTGTCATATAACATATATATTGAATTGATCTATATAAAAATTCTATAAAGAAAGATCATTTATGTTTATGAAAAAACTCACATGATAATTATATAAATGATTTTTAAACTTAAAATTACTAAGTTACCTTATATAGAAAAGGTTATGTTAATTAAATATGTCATATAGTCAATTGATTTATTACACGTGATATTATTATATTCATATAAATACATATTTATTGTTAATAAATATCTAATTTATCTTTAATATTTGTATATTATTATATTAATAAATCTAATATTTGATTTATAAATCTAGAGTAAAGATAAAGTGCATAGAACAAGAATGTTTTGCAAAGAAAATTATAAAGTTATTATAATTATAGGATTTCTATTGTATCAAATCAATGTTTATAAAATATTTTTGGTTGATGCTTTCTTTAATTTTAAATATTTATTAAAGTTGTAAAGACTAGTTTATGTTATGTTCTTTTTTTATGAAAAAAAAACAATTGTTTTCATGAGCTGAAGTATAAAAAATACTTAGAAATAAAGGTGTTTGTCACAAGATATGTGCACTGAACTAACTTGCATTAAAACTTCATATGGAAAGATCATTTATATCTATGAAAAGGCTTATACAATGATTATGTAAGTTATTTTTAAACTTAATATCATTGAGTTATATTATATATAGAATGTTATGCTTTCATTTTGTTATATGTTATTTTAATCGAGGTGACAAAGGGATAGATATTAGGTACAACATGAACTATATGAAGGTACTTATGCAATCACCTGAAATAAAAAAATATTTCATATGTTCTCAAATAGTATTGATTAAAATATCTTTAACTAAAGTAAAATGAGATTCGAAAAGAGTTTTACATTTTATTTAAACGATCAATTACTATTATATAAAAAACAAATATGATTTAACATGGCAGTCACACTTTATGCTTTAATATTAAATCAGGATATTATATTATTGATAAAATAATATTAATTACATTGAGAAACTTGTCGCTAAAAAGTTAAACTAAATTATTAATGACTTTTCTAATATTTAAAGGATCATAACACGTGCTAAACGATACCTCATCTTCAAATATAAATTAATCAATTGTTAAATTAATAATAAATTGTTTAATATATTTATTTCTATTTATTTATAATAATAATTTATATTTGGATCAATATATTATAAATTTAAAAGGTCACACATATTGAGAATCATTAAAATTAAACTGGGATGATTTAATTAATTATGACATGATTAAAAAATATTTTAAAAATTAAGAATTAGAATATAATTAATACATGGATTATATTTTCGGACTTAGAAAAATCAAATAAGGACTTGATTAGGCTAATTTATAAATTAATCCTAAATTAATATATGAATATTATTCAATAAGTATGTTAATATTTTATCAATTTATAGGGTTTTTCATATTTATTTATAAATATTAAGTTATGTCTTTTGTTTTTTAATGGAATTGTCTATTAAACAAAAAAACTATGTAAGTCACGTAATAAAGAACTAGCACTATAGGTATAACTATCTTTATTTTCTAATCATGAATTTAAGAGATTTTTCATTAATAATTCGTGTGGATTATTATTAAAAACCTGACAATTGAACAACTTGTGATTTGCTCCCCTAACTTTTGAAGAATTATTCAAAGCCGAAGATGATTAAATCCCTAGGTAATAAATTCCTTAACAATTCTAGATATATATAACAAGATCCTAGAACTCTTGAAAATGTTTTATTATTATTTTCTTTACACATATGATATTCAGAAAACTTAACAATAGTATTGATTTATTAAAACAATTAGAGTTGTTTGATTACATATTTTATTGTTATTGTGATTAATGAGAAGTTAATTTTATGCATGGGATGAAATTTTTTCCACAAAAAACAATTTTTTCTTAAATTTTTGATGATGATGATAAATTTAAAGTGTTGTTAGGATAGATAGAGATAATGATGTAAAAAATATATGTTTTTCAATAAATATGACATAAATTAAATTAAGGGTCTTACGGTATAAGTTTATTCGAGTCTTTTTTTTTTAAATTAAATTTATTTTTTCTTTTAGTCTTCAATATTTAATTCATTATAATTAAAATTTTTAATTTATTTGGATGTGAATTTTATAGTTTTATCATGATTTTACATTCTAGATTACGAGTTTCACAAGTTAATTATTAATTACTGATTTAATTTGTTACCATTTCAATAATTATTTTTTTGAAAATGTCAACATTTAATTATTTTAAAAGTGTATTGTTCATTAACTATCATTTTTTTTAAAATTTAATATTTAATAATTTTTATGCTAAAACACATCTAACTTGCATTAAAATACAGGCCACAAAATGAAATTTATATGGTTTCCATTAGATTATCAAATAAAACAAAAGTTACAAAAATAGTAATAAAAGTAAAATTTTCATTGCATATAATTATTCTAATAAAATAAAACCGATAATTTTCCTTTGGGGTGGAGATATATATATGAATGTTGTTTGGCAACCAGTCAATGATTGCCTCCGTAGCATAGTGGTAGTGCGTTCGCTTCGTAAGCGAAAGGTCGCGAGTTCGATCCTCGCCGGGGGCTAAGATTTTTTCAAAGAGTTTTAATTCGGGCTTGGGCCTGTTTTCCGAAGAAAAATGGGCTACTTATGCAAGACAAATTCTCAAGTCTCGACTGTAGACATAATGAAGCAAAATAATCTCATCTTATTGTAAAAGGAAAGCATTCATTCAATTATCAAAACGCTAGGACCAAATTTTTTGAACATATTCTATCCTTGTTTTTTAATAATTACTTTTAATTAGTTGTTACTGTACTGGCTACTAATTAGGAAAAATAAAATAATTGATAAGTTATTATCATATGATTAATTGCAATTATGTTAGCACCAAAATAGATATGCTAAAATGATTGTATTTTGTCTGCAAGTAGAATATTCACAAAAATTAAAATCTTTTTATTTATCTACGTGCTTTAAACAATTTATTATTTTTTGATTAGTTTGCATATAAGAAAAATATATCAAGTTATTATATATTTTTTATTAGTTCAAATATAAAAAAAGAATCCTAAATTTAGTCATAAAAAAACTATATATACAATTAAAAATGGAAAATATGCTTAGTTAAAACAATACAACAATTCCAATAAAAAAAACAATGGAGTGATAAAGTTCAAAAAAAAAAAGACTAACATCTTAAATCATTTTTATTGATCCAAGTTAGGTTAAAAAGGGAAAAACAAATAACTAGTGCTTGATATTTATTTTGCTTAAATTAGAAAACAAAAAACAAGTGTATTTAGCTTAACTTTTTTTTTAATTTAAATTCATCTATTGCTAGTTTTTTTTAGTTAAAAACAATAAAACAATTTCTAGAGAAAAAAACATTAGAACAATAAACTCTGAATAAAAAAAAATATGGTTAATATTACATGAATAACATTTTTTGCTCAAAACTTTAGTTTTTATGCAACATTCTAGTTTTATTATTAGACTCAATCTTTCATCATCATTTTTTACTTGTAAAGTTGTAAAGCAAGAAAAAACGTATAAGTAGAAAAAAAAAGTAAATTACACAACACGACTTATAATTTTTTTTAAAAAAACATTTTATTAACTCTTAATAAAAAAAACTTACATACTATATAACAAGTCATTGTAACATATTTATAGAACTATTTGCTTAGACAATTTTTCATCCTGTTCTCAATGAACATAATGATGTTTTCTTCTAACAAGTTAATGGATAGCTTGCCCCTATGTTTTTATGAAGTTAGTATCAATAAAAAAATTTCTAGTCATGCCCCATGTTTGTCCAGTCTTTCTCCTAAGATCAACTATGTTTGTCCAGTCTTTCTCCTAAGATCAACAACTAGTGATGCTTGTAATTGCTATGATTATTCATTATTTTGCTATAACTACCACCTATAATAATGTTGTATAATTGTCAAACTTATGCTTTAGAAATGGATTTGTTTTTTTTCTAGCTTTGGACAACTTATCATTCATGCTCACCTTTATGTTATGTTAGCATGACACATTGCTACATAAACTATCTACCAATTTTTGCCATTGTTGACATGGTTATTAGCACCCCTTAACCTTGTTTGGAAAATCTATTATTGTTGTGCACTAACATGATCAAAAGATTGATATCTTCTCTCAAGTGCAGGAGTGTTAAAGTAATAAATAACTAGGCAAGACCGGAGTTGAATCATAGGGAGGTTAATTGTATAAATTATAAACAACAACAACAACAACAACAATAATAGAAGAATAAATTGATGAGAACTTTGAGATGAAAGATCAATGTAAGGATTAAACAATGAAAACAACAAATGTCAAGGTTAGAGAATCTACTAATAATATTTAAAACAAGTATAGTATAAACTTTTATTATTCAATTAGAAACCACACATAAAGGAGGTTTCAATCAAATTATAAATTATTAATATAATTACATTAGTTATTTTATTTGAATAATGCTAATACTTGTAAATGTTGTCAGGTATTCATGATTATAATTTATGTTACTAACAAATCAAGTTCCTTTTATAGCACAATTGTTGGTTATACCATACAGTTTGTGCTATGAAAGTGTCAAGTATTTATTGTACCAAGTGTTATATAACATAAATCTAAATTAATTATTTAATAAGTAAAGTATTAAAGAGTGAACAAGATAACAAATACAAAACATGGTAGTATCAAATATTAAAGTCCATGTTAAGTTTACACTATATTTATTCTTACACCATTAGTGTAACCTTTTCACTTTTACATAGTAAACTTAGCTAAACATAATGAAAGAGAGAAATATAAATGAACAAGATAAGAACATAAACAAGATAAAAGTTAACTAAGTAAAGGAAATGAAATGAAATGAAAGGCATAAATAAGATATTAATGAAAGTAAAACTTAAGTATTACAAAAATAGAAAGAGAAAAAGGAAGAGCATGATCTTGATTTAAAAACCAAGATGCCTAAGTGCATGACAAATGCCTTATTTTATAGGCTAAAATTAAGAATTATTGATTTGATGACTGATTGATGAGTGGGTGGCTAACTTTTGACTTGATAACAATCTTTATCTTATCTTGTCTGAATAAAACATCATTAATAATATCATAATTTGAACCAGACCTCCATATAAAAGTTGTAGAAAATTTTCTTAGCTTTCTAGAAAAAATTTAAGGTCATTTGGATTTTTAGAACTCTACATATAGGCTAAACACTGAATAGTATCTAGGCTGCATGATAGATTCAAACCTCTTTGTTGTTGTTAGAATTTAGATTTGAAAACTGCTTTATTAAAACCAGATCTCTAAATAAAAGTTGTATGCTTATGTCTTACCTTTCCATATAAAATAAACTTAAGTACAAGATTTATAGTGTAACAACCCGACTTTTCAAGCCCCAAAACAACATTTTTTTTCTTTCACTTGACACACATCGTGTTGGTAATTTGCGAACCTATTTCCTCATATCAACAATATTCAACATTTCATTTAAAAGAGAATTTTATATAAACACATAATATTATGTTTGCATGCTTAGAAGTTCATATTATAATATACATCCATAGATATGAGTTAACATTCCTATCCTACTAATAGTCATCATGAATTTAAACAAAAGAGTTCAATAAAAGTTATACATTTAATACATTGATCCATACAAAATACATTGTGATTTAGGATGTAACTACATGATTTCTTGCAAAAGTAGGTTCCTGTGTATCGGGTTTCCTAGGCATCTCGTTGATGTGATGTCCCTATTGTATTGCAAAAAATTTAAGAGAATGCAATTGCTTATTAGTAATAATAATGATTAAATTGTCTAGTAGAAAAATGAAATATTAACATTATTCCATGATTGATGCATGATATTTATAGTTTCTTTATGTACATAGTATACACAATTTATAGTATATATAGATGCACCAATTCTTGTAATTAACCATAATCTTAAACCCAACTATCCTCTCAAGGCATCATTTGTTGAGGTTAACCGTTCACTCACCTCGATCATCCACTTCGGATTCCATTAGCCAAGGCTAATCATTCCTTTATCCCGGTCATCCATTCAGATGCCATTAGCCGAGGCTAATCATTTCTTTATCCCGGTCATCCATTCAGATGCCATTAGCCGAGGCTAATCATTTCTTTGGATAATCATTCCTTTGTCTTGGTCATCCATTTGGATGCCATTAGTCGAGGCTAATCATTCCTTTATCCCAGCCATCCATTTGGATGTCATTAGCCGAAGCTAATCAATCATTTGACAACATTTAACGTTTGAAAATCTGATATCTATTCTAACCCAATATGGTGACATTCATATTAAAGTATCACATTATTTAACGTATGAAAAAGGAAAGTGGAAGTCACCTACCTACTCCACCTGTGGTTTGTTCTTGTCTTGACGATGGTCTGATCCCGACTACACCACCTAAGACAATAATGGTCACAAATCAGCACATTTGTATTTTTGAATCACATTTGTCACCACACTAATTTCAAAAGTTTATATATTCACATTCAAGTATTCCACATCTTACACCGTCATACCATGAACTTGTTACTAGCATTTAAGTTATTTTTGCCTAGGAGGCTTATTGTAGGAATCGGCAGCGAGAATTGGTTCATTGTAGGTTGCCAAATTCTGCAGCGAGAACTGTTTTGCTGTAGGCTGCCAATTTAGTAGCGAGAACTATTTTGCTACTGACAGCCAATTTGGCAGCAAAAACTACTTTGCTATTGGTGCCACTATTCCAGCAACAGATGCTAACTCGTAGGAGACAACTCAGTTTCAGCAGTGAATCACAATTTCACTACAACCAACTCAACTTTGGTGGCAAATCATAAATTTGTTGTAGAACATGAAACTCGACAACAAATTCTAATTCATTGCAGACAATTCAACTTCAGCAACGATTCACTACAGCCAACACAGTTTCGATAATGAAATATAATTTCGTTGCAGAAGATAAAATTTGATAGCGAATGCTAATTCGCTGTAGAAAACTCAATTTCAACAGCGAATCACAATTTCGCTATAGAACACACAATTCTGCAGCGAATTCTAATTCACTGCAGTCGATACAGTTTTGGTAGCGAATGCTAATTTTGCTTCAGAACACATAATTCGGCAGCGAATTCTAATTCGCTGTAGAAGACTCAATTTCGACAGCAAATACTTATTCACTACAGCCTACACACTTGTGGCAGCGAATCATAATTTCGTTGCAGAACATAAAATTCAGCAGCGAATGCTTATTCCCTGTAGAAAACTCAATTTCGATAGCGAATATTAATTCGCTGTAGTCAATACAGTTTTGGAAGTGAATCGTAATTTCATTGCAGAACACACAATTCAGTAACGAATTCTAATTCACTGCAACCGGTATAGTTTTGGCAGCGAATTGCAATTTCGCTGCAGAACACACAATTCGGCAGCGAATTCTAATTCACTACAACGGTACAGTTTTGGAAGCGAATTGCAATTTCACTATAGAACACACAATTCGACAGCAAATTTTAATTGGCTGCAGAAGACTCAATTTCGACAACGAATACTTATTTGCCATAGCTGACATAGTTTCGACAATGAATCGAAATTTTGCTGCATAACACACAATTCTGCAGCGAATACTGATTCGCTACAGAAGACTCGGTTTGGACAGTAAATGCTAATTCGTTGTTGCCGACACATTTTTTACAATGAATTGAAATTTTGCTATAGAACAACTAATTTGGCAGCGAATTCTAATTCCTTACAGAAGACTCAATTTCTACAGCGAATACTAATTCGCTACAACCGACATAGTTTTGGAAGCGAATCGAAATTTGCTAAAGAACACACAATTCTGCAATGAATGTTGATTCACTACAGAAGACTCGGTTTCGGCAACGAATGCTAATTCGCTGTAGCAGATACATTTTTGGCTGTGAATTGAAATTTCGCTGCAGAACACTCAATTCAGCAGCGAATTCTAATTCGCTGTAGAAACTCAGTTTCAACAACGAATACTAATTCTCTATAGCCGATACAATTTTGGCAGCAAATTAAAATTTCACTGTAGAACATACACATTGAAGATAAAAGTTGCTATAGAACACCCAATTCGGCAGCAAATTAAAACGAGCTTAGCCTTGCATATCCATGGAACAACTTCTCTTAAAGATAAAAGAAAACATTATTTTTGGTTTGTAGAAAGGAGAGTTTGTGTTTCTTCACTTTTGGCTGTTGCCCCCTTTCTCTACGCTCTCTCCCTTCTCTATTTCTTTTTATATGCTAAGAAACCCTAATTCTTATTTTATAAAATAGTCCTCCCTTAAGTTGACAATTTACATTTAAGTATTTCAATAACTATTTTTCTAAAAAGGAGAATCAGCCTCTTTAAGCTTTGACTTAGATGAGTTAAATTACTGAAATAAAAAATTGGATATCTGATTAGTACTCAAAAGTGCATTTTTATCATGGTTTTATATCATCATTTTGCATTTAAAGTATCAATAACTCCTTAACTAAAGTACGTTTTATAATAATCTATCTAATAATATAAGATACCTTTAATTTGTGGTAAATGTCCATTTTAAATGCAGGTCTATCACATAAATAAAAGGATTGATTGATGACTTTAAGAACTTCAATTGCAAAGGCAAAGAGATGATCAAACTTAGAAAAGAGATGTCGGTGCAATCCAAACTGGAACACTGTTCGGTAATTGGGTCATATCTGGAGCTATAGATCTTAGATTTAGGTCTACTTTATATGGATGGAAAGGTAAGACATAGGCCTACAACTTTCATATGGAGCCCAAGATCTAAAAAGGCCATTTTCAAGTCCAACTTATTGCAACAACAAAGAAGCCCGAATCTGTCCTCTAGCCCGAGCACTGTTCAGTATTTTGGCCATATCTGGAGTTCTAGAAGTCGAAATGAGCTGAATTGTTTACACAAGAAAGCTGAGACAATTGCCTAAAACTTTCATGTTTTCAAGTGGCTTTAATTTTGACGTCATCAATGACGTTTTGGGCAGACAAGAGAAGATAAGGATTGTCACCAAGTCATATGACGTTTTGGGCAGACAATTCCCTTAGTTGTTACCTTTAAGAAAAGAACATAAATAATGTAATAATCCAATATGCAACCCACAATCATATGTTGAAGTGTGTGTGTGTAAATTAAGGTTTAAGAATACATGTTAAATAAGTATATGAGCAGACTTAAGTGATAACAATGCAAGAGTTTGTAAATCTGAATATTTCAAGAAGTATTATGATAGACCTTGTTACGAATGGTTACTAAGATGCGTCTCAAGAGTCATAAAAGATTCTCCTTACTCTGCCATCATAGTAACAATCATTTTGCACATGCTTTATGAAATAGAAAACACAATTTTTTTTTATTTTTTTTTACTACTACCCTCTCCCCCCAACTAAAACAAGACATGTCCTCAAATAGAGTATAGAAGATATCACCTGAAATAACGAACACTGACAAACCTGAAACAAACTAAAACAAATATAAGTAATAACAAAACACAATAAAACCAAA
>SRLM01008856.1:0-11854 GCA_015708895.1 Populus ilicifolia
GTAGATCTAGCTCCAGCAGTTTGGTCTCTAATCTCTCTCTCTCCAGATATCTCTCTCCAGATATCTCTCTAGATTGAAATCTAATCCTGGAAAGCCAAAATAGGTCTGATAAGAATGTGACACAATTAAAACCCACTTCAAGGCAACACTATTGGATTGAGTAGAGTGACACCACGAAGCCAGTTAATCTTTGATAAGTTAGATTGACTTCGTTTAGGAATTGAAGAATGCAAGAATCACTCTCACACGTTAAAACTGAAAAAATTCAAAAGTAATTGTCATCAAAATTGCTGAAATTATGGCTTACATAAGTTTAAATAGTTCTTGAAAAATTAACCCTAATGGACCCCTTATGTGGACTTATACAAGGTCCATTAAAAAACTGACCCAAAACCCTAAACTAAAAACCCCATAACTTAATCCAAACAAGCTTTGGATGCTAACTAAAAACAAAGTATTAATTAAGCCCAAAAAAGTATTAATTAAGCCCAAAAAAGCCTTGGGCTGTAGCTAACAAAATAAAATTAGGCTCCTAATATTAAATCCATGTTCTGTCATGAGAAGAAGAGACGGAAATAAAATAGTACAAAACTAATCCAAGGCTTATTTATAGCCTTCCATGCAACCTCTTAATCCTAGAAACAAAAAGAAAAGGCAGCCACCCATGTTGTTTCCAAGTTGTAGTAGGATTCTTTTGTTTCCCTCTCACCTTATGGCCCAAGTAAGGTTGTATTAGACCCCTCTTGCATATGGATAAGATGTACTAGGGTCTTCTCTTGATACTCTAATGGACCTTTCAATTGTGACTTGGTTGAAACATTTAAAACCAATGCATTCAATGTCTTTTTCAATACCTTTGTCTCAGGCCAAGTCATTGAACCATTTGGAACATGAAATAGGTCCTTGCTGGTATTTCTAGGCTGGTCCACATGATCCCATCTCTTCTCGAAAGTATTCGACCTTGAATCAAAATTTGTGTCAAACAACATAACATTAACACCATCCTCACCTAGAAGGTCAATTTTGTACGTGTTATTGATTCTCTCTAGAACTTGAAATGGACCATCACCATGAGACTGTAATTTTGATTTCCTTTGGTTAGGAAATCGTTCCTTATGTATGTGCACCCAACCCAATCACCGGCTTGGAAAACAACTAGTTTACGTCCCTTATTTGCTTTAGAAGTGTAAAGTCTATTCTTTTTCTCTATTTGTAGTCAAACTCCCTCACAGAGTTGTCTTACCATCCAACTTACCCTTTCTTCAAAAGGCAAAGGAATTAAGTCCATAAGAGTTAGTGGATTAAAACCATAAACAATTTCAAAAGGAGAAAAATTAGTGGTTGAATGCACAATTCTATTAGAAGCAAACCAACAAAAGGAAAACATTCTTCCAAAATTTTTAAATTCTTTTAAATTATAGCATGCAAAAGTTGAGACAATGTTCTATTCACTACCTTTATTTGTCCATCTATTTAAGGATGACATGTTGTAAGAAATAAGAGTTTTGTTCCTAACTTTCCCCATAAGGTCTTCCAAAAGTAGTTAAGGAACTTAACATCGTGACTTGACACGATACTCTTAAGATATACAATCTCCCTAAAAAACAAGTCTATGATATGAGATGCATCATCTATTTTATTACATGGAATGAAATACGTCATTTTAGAAAACCTGCCAACCAGAACAAAAATAGAGTCTCTACCTTTCTTTGACCTAGTTAAACCTAAAATAAAGTCTTTTGGCATGCCTCTTATTCAACCCATTTTGCATTCCTCCTATTCAATTTACCTTTTCCTTTCAAATGTTTCAAGGACTTATGATCCGAATGGATTACAAACTCCTTTGGCCATAAGTAATGCTGTCATGTCTTCATATTCTTACCAATGCATAGAGTCCTTTGTTGTAAGTGGGATAATTCAAGGTTGCTCCACTTAACTTCTCACTAAAATATATAATAGGTCTCTAATCTTGCATCAAAATAGCATTTATTCCCATTCCAGATGCATCACATTTTACTTCAAATGTTTTCGTAAAGTCAGGTAAAGCTAAAACAGGTGCTAAACATAATTTCTCTTTTAAAAGAATAAAAGTCAATTGTTGTTCAACTCACAACTCAAGATAGACTTCATCGGTTTCGTATATATGGTCCCAATTGATGTCCTTGATTAGCTTGGAATTCCTTGTTTAACTTGAACAAATAAGAAAACAAATTTTCTTCTTTGTTGCTGATTTAATTACTTTCCTTCCTAAGTGAGGAAAAACATTAAATAGTCCTCCCCTCTTTATGAATAAGATATGGTCAACTTCCTTATTTAGTGAGAAGAATAAATTGTGGACTCTTTATCCTTGTAGTTTTAGAAAAAACAAAACAAGCCTAACAAGGCTGGTATTGGGCCGGACACATTAACCCCTTGTTCCATATGAATTAGGTTCTTCTTGCACCTGAACTAAATGAATTAAAGGTTGTCCTTCATGCTTCTTAAATTTCCCAAGCCTCTCTAGGTTCATTTTGTTCCATATGTTCTGAACAAGTCCATTCAATGCTTCTCTAAGCTTCTTAGCTCTAGCTCTTGTGATTGGCCCAATTGGCACCTCCAATGGGTTGTCGGCATAATTACACTTGGTGTTAGGCTGATTCACATCACTTTTATAGGCCAAAATTAAGAACTATTAATTTGATGACTAATTGATGAGTAGGTGGCCAACTTTTGACTTGGTGACAATTCTTATCTTCACTTGTCTGCCTAAAAATCATTGATAACGTTAAAATTAGAACCATTTAAAAATATGAAAGTTGTAGGAAATTGTCTTAGCTTTCTTATGTAAAACATTCAAATCATTTAAACTTCTAGAACTTCAGATATGAGCCAAACACTGAACAGTGCTCAGACTGCAGAACAAATTCAGTGATGCAAACCTCGTGATCACATGGTCACGCAACCCACACGCAAAGACATCAATTCCCGGAAAGCCAAGTAAATCAGGTTTGATAGGAGTGTGACATAAAGATAACTTGTACCTAGGCACTAGCACTATTGAAAACAGAAACCCCCACCCAATGAATATTGATTCGTGAATGAGAAGTATAAGGATGACGCCACAAAGACAGTTGTTCTTCGATATGTCAGTTCTTTAGAGAACCAAAGAAGGGAGATTATCCCACCAACACACAATAAGTGCAGCAAAGAAGTTTTATTGATCTAAAAATTACATAACCTTTACATGTTTGTTTATGCCTTTATTTATACTGAATTTGAACTTAAAGAAACCCTAATGGACCTCTCTTAGGTGAACTTATATGAAGCCCACTTACAATTGATCCAAATAAGTAATAATAACCCAAAAACTAAGAAGAAAATTCTAAAAATACTAAAAATCCAAAAATACCATCCTAAATAAGTTAGAATCAGATTTGTCGCCCTTAAGAAATCCCAAACAAAATTGGAAAAATTTAATTTGAAAAATTTGTGTTGCTGCCCCCTTCGATGTCCTTGATTAGCTTGGAATTCCTTATTTAACTTGGATAAATAACAAAACAAATTTTCTCCTTTGTTTCTTATTTAATTACTTTCCTTCCTAAGTGAGGAAAAGCATTAAATAGTCCTCCCCTCTTTAGGAATAAGATATGGCTAACTCCCTTACTTAGTTAGGAGAATAAATTACTGACTTTTTATCCTTGTAGTATTAGAAAAAGACACGCTTAACAAGGCTGGTATTAGGCCGGACACATCAACCCCTTGTTCCACATGAATTGGGCTTTTCTTGGACCTGAATTAAAGGTTGTCCTTCGTGCTCCTTAAATGTCCCTAGCCCCCCCTCTAGGTGCATTTTGTTTCATATGTTTTGAACAAGCCCATTCAATGCTTCTTTAAGCTTCTTAGCCCTAGCTCTTGTGATTGGCCCAATTGGCACCTCCAATGGGTTGTTGGCATGATTACGCATGGTGTTAGGCTGATCCGCATCATTGATGAGTTAGAAACTTTACATATTAATGTTATAGTTGTAGCATTTGCTTGCTTGAGAATTCAACCTAAAATGAGGAAAGAGCAGATAACATTGATAGTGTCCAAGCCAACAATACTCCATGCTTTCTTAAAGAAACCTATGTTGAATCCATCCAGTCAAGGAACCTTATAATATTTAAGAGATGAAAGGACCTTCAGAATTTCATTATCACTAAAAGGACTTTCAAGGGAGATAATTTTTTAGGAAGAGCCCCACTCAGAATAAAAGAATCAAAGCCTCAATAAAATTTGGAAACCCCCAAAATCTTCTCAAAGTAACTCACAATAGTATATTTAACCTCCTTAGCATTAGTAAAACACATCCCAGTTTCATCAATGATAAAAGGATCATGTTGCAGTTATAATGACTTTTCACCTAGTTAAAGAAAAATTTCGAATTCTTATCCCTAAATTCAACAATTACAATTGAGACTTTTGTCTAAGAAAGCTCTCATCAGTGATGTGAACCTTGTGATCACATGGTCACACAACCCACACGCAAAAATACCAATTCCCGGAAAGCCAAGTAAATCAGGTTTGATAGGAGTGTAACACAAAGATAACTTGTACCTAGGCACCAGCACTATTGAAAACGGAAACCCCCACCCAACGAATATTGATTTGCGAATGAGAAGTATAAGGATGACACCACGAAGATAGTTGTTCTTCGATATGTCATTTTTCAGTTCATTAGAGAACCATGAAAGGGAGATTATCTCACCAACACACACATATACAAAGTGCGGCAAACAAGAAGTTTTATTAATCGAATAGTCTTTTCACATGTTTGGTTATGCCTCTATTTATAGTGATTTTAAACTTAAAGAAACTCTAATGGACCCCCTTTAAGTGGACTTATATATGTAGCCCACTTACAATTGACCCAAATAAGTACTAATAACCCAAAGACTAAGAAGAAAATACTAAAAATAAAAAAATTAGCATCCTAAATAAGCTAGAATTAGATTTGTCACCATTAAAAAGTCCCAAATAAACTAGGACATCTGATTTGAAAGTAGAATTTATTCTGAAGTCTTCTTTCCTTTTGTAGCTAGGGTGAATAAGGAATCCTTGTAAGAAACAGATTCTGAAACATAAATCAATCCTTGCCACACTTGGAGATTTTATTGCAGCTCATTGAAGATCCTTGTAGAATTAGAAAATTTCCAAAATAGGCTAGCACATCCTTTTAGAAAAAGAATCCTAGCCAAATAGGAAATCCACAAGTCAAAAGGAAGTAAATAACAAAATTCATATAGCCTTTGTTGATCCATATTGAGATGCCTTCCTAAGCTCTGATTGATCTGAAAGTTTAACCCCAGATAATACAATATGTCAGTAGACTCCATGTAAAATTTAGGTCGATCCAACGGTCCGACTGAGAATTATGATTATTGTCGTAAAACTAGATAGTTGCACATTTTACATCAAAATCCAAATTTGACCTTGCTTAGATCGTATCATTCCCTCTCTCTTCAACATGATTCATCCTTGAATCACCAATAAGTTGGATGGATAATTTCTTATCCTCGTTTTGAAGCCTTTGGAGTTCTTGTTTTGCAAACAATCGTCACCACCAACTTTGGATGAAAGTTACAGCCATTCTATTTTGTATATCATTATTGCAGTCCTTTTTCTCCTCTTTTTTTAAAGCTTGCTGGGCATTGATTGTTGCCAACACATCAAGTTCTTGCTTCATTTCCCCTATAATATGGGATAGAGTCTTTGATTCTTTTTTTGGAACACTAGTCTTTTTATCTCTCTTCCTTTGATACCACCTCTCCTTTTGAATCTGTATTTTCTTTTGCCATAGCACCTTATCAAAATACATTAAATCCCTTCGGTTTCTATGCTATGAAAAATCTTCCTGGTAGCCTATGGTTTCATCCTTAAAACCAACATCACAAATATCATCAAATTGAGGTTCAAAATCCTCGTAATCAACCTAGCTTGGCCTTCTGACCCCACTACCATTGTTAGATTTTCATTCAACCCCAACCTTTCTCACATCTTGGGTATATGTTCCAGCAACGTTTCCTTGTTTTCCCACCTTCTTAAGTCTGTCACACATGTTCCCCATAATGAAATTCATGCTTTTTATCATTTTCATCATGGCTTGCATTTGGAACATAAGTTCTCCCTCGGGATAGGGTGGTGTGTTGTTTTGATCTGACATGATAGTGCCTGCAAAACTTGGTTAATGGTAAAAAAAAAAAATATATCCTCACGTCGCTCATGTTTCGTTCAAACACTTAAGATCTTCACATGCTCACACCTCTCGTCTCACCTTTTTGCGATTCTTGCAAAACTGAAACCAACACCAAATAGAACCAACTTGGCAGCGTAATCCAAATAGATATATGACTCAAGAAGCAATAAAAACTAGAAAACAAGCAAAACAAAACTGCAATGATAGTCTCACGAGTAGCAACCGAGTCTATCTGAAATATGAACGAAACTGAAGACTTGAATAAAAAAACAGAAACAAAAAAATAAACAACACCCAAAATGATGGATATGATGGAAATAACTGAAAGCAAATGAATTTCAACCGTTGTAAATGAAGACAAGTTAAGTCTGAATCTAGAACCTGAAGTAAATGATGTCCAATTGAGTTAAAATTTCAGATATAGTGCTATATCAACTCAAATAGACATAACATAAATTTTGAGCAATTTATGACAAGGTTTGATATACGGACAAAAAAACATCATGAATCAAACCTCATTAGACCTGAATTTGAAACCCAAAGCCAACGATATCCAATTGACCCCAAATTTTATATGTAGTGCAATTAGAACCCTAGTAATTATAGTATCAAATTTTAGCTAATTCCGAGTTGATTTGATCCCATTGTCTCTTGTTTAGTTTTCTTCGGTAGAATCAAATAAACGTCTTTTTTGAACAAGAAACGAAAATTTCAAAAGGATATAACCTGATTAATGGAGCCAAGATCTCATACCAAATAATACAAACCTCATGATCACATGGTCACACAACCCACACGCAAAGACATCAATTCTCGAAAAGCCAAGTAAATCAGGTTTAATAGGAGTGTGACATAGAGATAACTTATACCTAGGCACCAGCACTATTAAAAACGAAAACCCCCACCCAATGAATATTGATTCATGAACGAGAAGTATAAGGATGACGCCACAAAGATAATTGTTCTTCGATAAATATTTTTTAGTTTATTAGAGAACCATGGAAGGGAGATTATCTCAGCAACACACACATACACAAAGTGCGACAAACAAGAAGTTTTATTAATCCAAATAGTCTTTTCACATGTTTGGTTATGCGTCTATTTATAGTGATTCTAGACTTAAAGAAACTCTAATGGACCCCCCTTAGGTGGACTTATATGTAACCCACTTACAATTGACCTAAATAAGTAATAATAACCCAAAGACTAAGAAGGAAATACTAAAAATCTGAAAATTACCATCCTAATTAAGCTAGAATCAAATGTTTCACCATTAAAAAGTCCCAAATAGACTAGGAAATCTGATTTGAAAGTAGAATTTATTCTGAAGTCTTCTTTCCTTTTGTAGCTAGGGTGAATAAGGAATCCTTGTAAGAAACGGATTCTGAAATATAAATGAATCCTTGGCACATATGGAGATTTTATTGCAACTCATTGAAGATCCTTGTGGAATTAGAAAATTCTCAAAATAGGCTGGCACATCCTTTTAGGAAAAGAATCCTAGCCAAATAGGAAATCCACAAGTCAAAAGAAAGTAAATAACAAAATTCATACAGCCTCTATTGACCCATATTAAGATGCCTTCTTGAACTTCGATTGATTTAAAAGTTTAACCCAAGGTAATACAATATGTTAGGAGACTCCATGTAAAATTTCAGCTCAATCCAACGGTCCGATTGAGAATTATGATTGTTGTCGTAAAACTAGATAGTTGCACATTTTACATCAAAATCCAAATTTGACGTTGCTTGGATCGTATCAATCAGCTTTAACAGTATCTCTAAATATAAAGGATTTCTTTACATCAAACATTAAACCTTTTGCATTGCCTTCTTGGCCACTAACAGCTATTTGTAATCTTAGTAAAATACTTGTTATTAAAGTCTCTTAATACCTATTTGACATATTTTAACTTATTATACAAAATAAACATAGGAGTGCATGTGATGTTCTTAACCAAGCCTTAGCAATCAAGAAAAGAAAAATAGGATGATCAGCTCGAAAGTTACCCTATGCTTTTAGGAATCAAGGGAAGAAAAATAGGGTGATCAGCCCAAAAATCAAAGAACTTGAATGAAACCTTCCTTTTAGGCAAACTCACCATCTTCGTTGACATACGAGAGTGATCCGAGATACTAAAAGGAAGAAAGCAAGTTTCCAGACCTAAAAATACACAATTCCACTTGATATAAGTTGAACCCAATCCAACTTCTTTAAGATATGATTATGACATTGTCATCTAGTCCATGCAAACCTAGAACCCATGAATCTAAGATCTTCCAAACAAGACTAAATCACATAATTATTAAGATCATTTTGCTATCATCACAAACATGACATAATGCCACAACTCTTTTTTGCACAGGATCAAATGGCATTAAAGTCACCCAAAAGAATCCATAGAATAGGAGACTATTCTATGTTATATACTACAGCTAACAATTTTATACCAAAGAGCTTCATATTTAGTTAGATTATTTTCTCCATAAATAAAAGAAGTAATGAAAGAAATATTGGACACCAACATAGTTACACAAACATGAATAATTTGATCTGATCTGCCCAAAAGATGTCAACAAATTAGGATCCTAGCATACCTAAATATGACCACTACTAAAAACATTATCTTTATTCACCTCTCTAACGCAAGTTTCAACAAAGCCTAAAGGAGTCACTGTATATTTTTGCATAAGGCAATGGAATTCAAAATGTTTTAAGACATCATTCAAATCTTTAATATTCCAACATCCATAAATATAGAAAACAAAATAAAATAATGGAGAAACCAAACACCGACATAGGATTACCTTACTTACCTCCTTGCATGGAGAATTTTTCGCTTTATATACTAGTTGGTTAGCTATTTTTGTTGCTAATAAAAAACAAAAGGAATTGATGGGAATGACTAGTCACAACTAAAGATTTAGATTCACGATCATAAGCATTTTCCCCAATATTTTATCATCTTTTGTTTCCATACACCCTCTATGATTGGCCAAAGGACCTTGGTAAGGTAAAACACTTATTGCTCATGCAATTTACTAGTTCAACGTTCTTTTATAACAAAGTATCATATGTACTCCTTTAAATGTTCCCTTTATCTCTCCATTTAGACAATTCATGACATAATCAATAATCAAATTCTCCTCTTTATTCAATCCTTTTTTCCCTTCGCCCAAACTAAAGCAACTAGGCACATTCTTTTGATTATCCTTCTGTCTTCCAACCTCCTATGATTGAAAAAATGACTTTGAAAGTTACACGTTGAGGTAGTCCTATCATTGAAGCCTTATCATTATTATTATTATTATTATTATTCAGATATATTGCTAAGTTGTGACCATTCATATTGCATGAATTGCACCTGAATTAAAGTCGACTCGGTTGATATAGTAATTACCATTCCATTATTGCATTCTAGGTGAAATTCCTTAACCACCAACTTTAAAGCATCAATCTCAAGATAAACTCTTGCATAAGATAATGTTTACACATTAGGGTCAGCATGTAAAGGAACCCTAAAGCAATAGCAATATAACTTGGTGCCTTGTAAGTCCAATATTCCAATGGAACATTATAAAGCATAACCCAAAATGGAATTCTAAACAAATCATCTTTGGAGAATAGCATGTTTGGTTTCCAACATCTATGTACTAAAATTCTATTGGCCATGCGCAATAAAGGTCAACCTAAGATGGCAACAATATGATCAATAGAGTTCAAGGTGAATTAAACACTGCGAATGGAAATTTCTAACCTATAAAGTGCAAATGAGGGAGGTAAAAAAGCAAATTATGATTTGTTTGTACGACATGACCAGTTTTTATTTTTGAGCTTACATCACCTCTAATAGCATTTAAAAAGTTCAACTTGTAGCCATTGGATTGCTTGGTGTTAAGGTCCTTACATTTGGCATAATGGACATTAGGATTTAGAGGACTAATGAGTTGAGAGGACGCACTTTGTAAATGATTTGTCCTATTCTCCAATACAAAATCTGAATGTCACCATAGTAGTTGTAAAAAGACAATTAATGTATTTCTTGCTTTGGCTTTAAAGAAGGAGTGGACTGCTTGCTTACCCAATTGCTTTTCTGAGTATTTCTTTTCTTGGACATTGACCATACAACTAATATTAATTGCTTGCCCCTAACTTGCCTTATCTTGCCTAAAAGACACCTTAGTTCCTTTGCCTTTATCTAGTTTAACAATACATCCAAAACTTATCAACTGAAGAGGACCTTTGATAGCACTATTGTTCTCATCAGAACAAGAAAATATGGCATCATGGCCACGTAACATCTTTTTAATTTGTATTCTAAAGTTGTGTCTAGTTAAATGCTTATTATCCCTTGTTACATTTTGAATAGTTTTATTATTGATGGAGTGGATAGCACCATTTTGAAAATCAATGTTAAGAGGAGAAATAACAATAGTAGTATCTACGTCCGCTTCTTTCTTTCTTGTCTCCCTCGTTTGAACTTCTATATTTGGAGCTATGTTAACCATTTCACCCCTCAAAAGCTCATTTCTATATTCTGAATCTCCTAAAGACTTGTATACACTTGCATAAAGAACATACAACAATAAAACTAAACACCACTAAAAAACAAGAAAACCAAATATTTGCAAAACTGAAATGGTAAAACAAAACTTGAATGAAATCGAGCAGGAAACCAACCTATTCTAAAAGAAGTTAAAGTTAACACATAATAAGATGTAAAGGAAACCAAATCTAATCATGTAAAAGGAAAAGAATAGAGAGAGGAGAGAGTTCACATTTTCTGATTTGTTGATCCTGCTAGATGATATTTATTTTTCTTTACAGGAATTGGTGTATTTGCATGTGGGTTGTTTGATCACTTGATCAAAATGTTTACAGCAGTGAAGTTATCACCTAGTATAATGGTCACTAGAAAACCTATGGTCTATGAGAGTATGAGTAAGGAGAGTAATTATGCAAAAGAAAGATAAATCCCCTCAGCGCACCCTACTTAAAAGAAGTTTCATTGTTGATTGATTATTAATCTAAGTCATGTTTCTATCCATAAAGAAAAAACCACGTATTTTTAATATTGAGTTCATATCTTATAATGCAAGTCTATAATCATTAAGCAAAACATTTAGAAAAACATACAAGAAACCTATATATAATTTTAAAACAGTATTTAATTTTTTTCAAAATTTCTTGAAAAATTTTAAAATCTATTTGGCTAGACATTAAAATAAGTCAACTTAAAGCTAAGGGCTGATAAATAGCCCAATGAGATCATGTTTTTTAAGTAAAGACAACTTCATTAGCAAAAACAATAATCCATAATAATTCAACTATTTTTTATTATGAACTCTCATGAGCTATATGAATATCACAAAACATGAAAATCATATGACTAGATAAAATCCATTAAGGAAGTCCTAAAGCTAAACATAATAACAAGCCATCTAGTTTTGAATAGCGTATGATGAACCTATCAAAAATAAAACATATTAAGTAATAAGGATAGTAGTTATATTCACATTGTAACATTGATCATTCAACATGTACAAAGTCATTTTTTTCTTATAAAAACACACGATACATATAAACCTTTGGGCTACTTGACACGACAAAGAGATTGATGTCTTCTCCCAAGTGCAGGAG
>SRLM01009597.1:0-33102 GCA_015708895.1 Populus ilicifolia
TACCCTATAAATCTACCACTTGATATACGTGACCACACTCTCATACACGTGTAGGAATAAAATAAAAAAAAAAGAACAAAAAAAAGAAATAAGAGACAAGAAACAAAATTATATACAAGAAAACTGAAAAGAGAAAAAAAATAAATATTATAATTTGTATAAGAACTTACCTCCCCGACAACGACGCCAAAAACTTGACATGACTAAAAGATTGATGTCTTCTCCCAAGTGCAGGAGTGTCGAAGTAATAAATAACCATGCAAGACAGGGTCAAACCATAGGGAGGTTAATTGTTTAAATTATAGATGACAATAATACAACAACAATAAGAATAGTAACAATAAAAACAACAATAATAATAGTAGCAATACGAATACTAATAATAGTAGTAGTAGTAATAGTAGTAATATCAATAATAATAATAATAAAGAAAAAGAAAAGGAAGAAGATGATGATGATGAGAACTTTGAGATCTAATATTAACTTAAGGATTAAACAATGATAACAATAAATGTCAAGGTTAGAAGATTCACTAATGGTATGTCAAACAAGTATAATATAAACTCTTATTATTCAATTGGAAACCACACATAAAGGAGGTTCCAATCTGATTATAGATTGTTAACATGATTATATTAGTCATCTTATTCAATTAATACTAAGACTTGTAAATCTCGTTAAGGATTAATGATCATAACTTATGTTAACAAAAAATCAAGTTTTGTACCAAGTGTTATACAACATAAATCAAGATTAATCATTTAATAAGCAAAGTATTAAAGAGTGAACAAGATAACAAATACAAAACATGTTAGTATTAAACATTAACATCCATATTAAGTTTACACTATACTTATTCTTACACCATTAGTGTAACCTTTTCACCTTGACATAATAAACTTAGCTAGACATAATGAAAGAAATAAAAATAAATAAACAAAACAAGAACATAAATGAGATAAAAGTTAACTAAGTAAAGGAAAGGAAATGAAAGGCATAAATAAGATATTAAGGAAAACAAAAATTAAGCATTACAAAAATACAAGGACATAAACCAAAAGCATGATCTTCATCTGGAAACCAAGATATCTAAATACATGACATATGCCTCCTTTTATAGGCCAAAATTAGGAACTATTGATTTGATTACTAATTGATGAGTGGGTAACCAACTCTTGATTTGGAGACAATCCTTATCTTCTCTTGTCAACCTAAAACATCATTGATAACGTCAAAAGTGGAACCACTTAAAAACATGAAAATTGTAGGGAATTGTCTCAGCTTCCTTGTGTAAAAAATTCAAGTAAAAAATTGAGGTCATTTAGACTTCTAGAACTCCAAATATGGGTTAAACACTAAACAATGCTCGGGCTAGAAGACAGATTCAGACTTCATTGTTGTTGCTACAATTTGGACTTGAAAAGGGCCTTTTTAAGTCTTGGGATCCTATGAAATTTGTAGGTATATGTCTTACTTTTCCATCCATATAAAGTAGACCTAAATCTAAGATCTGTAGTTTCAGATATGACCCAATTACCAAATAGTGTTTCAGTTTGGACTTCACTGACATCTCTTTTCTAAGTTTGGCCATCTCTTTGTCCTTTCAATTTCAATTCTTAAATTCATCAATCAATATTTTCATTTATGTGATAGGCCTGCATTTAAAATGAATATTTACCACAAATTAAAGGTATCTTATATTATTTGATATCTTATTATAAAACATATGTTAGTTAAGGAGTTATTGATACTTCAAGTGCAAAANAAATTATTATATGTGTTGCAGACGTCCTCAAATTCTTTTAAATGCAAGTATGGATTTTCCAATTCTAAGCCATAAAAAGAAGGTAAAAGTTGAATAATGCTTGGCTTAAAATTAAAATGAGATGCATCAACAGTAAAAACTATGCATGATGGTGCACTTGTTCTTGTAGGATTCATGCGGTCTCTAAGTGTTGTAGCACGATTATTCTCATTATGAAGTGATTAATTATCTTCTTCGGCCATATTTTCTGAAAATGATGAGGATACCCTATAAATCTACCACTTGATATACGTGACCACACTCTCACACACGTGTAGGAATAAAACAAAAAAAAAGAACAAAAAAAAGAAATAAGAGACAAGAAACAAAGTTATATACAAGAAAACTGAAAAGAGAAAAAAAATAAATATTATAATTTGTATAAGAACTTACCTCCCCGACAACAACGCCAAAAACTTGACATGACTAAAAGATTGATGTCTTCTCCCAAATGCAGGAGTGTCGAAGTAATAAATAACCATGCAAGACAGGGGTCAAACCATAGGGAGGTTAATTGTTTAAATTATAGATGACAATAATACAACAACAATAAGAATAGTAACAATAAAAACAACAATAATAATAGTAGCAATACGAATACTAATAATAGTAGTAGTAGTAATAGTAGTAATATCAATAATAATAATAATAAAGAAAAAGAAAAGGAAGAAGATGATGATGATGAGAACTTTGAGATCTAATATTAACTTAAGGATTAAACAATGATAACAATAAATGTCAAGGTTAGAAGATTCACTAATGGTATGTCAAACAAGTATAATATAAACTCTTATTATTCAATTGGAAACCACACATAAAGGAGGTTCCAATCTGATTATAGATTGTTAACATGATTATATTAGTCATCTTATTCAATTAATACTAAGACTTGTAAATCTCGTTAAGGATTCATGATCATAACTTATGTTAACAAAAAATCAAGTTTTGTACCAAGTGTTATACAACATAAATCAAGATTAATCATTTAATAAGCAAAGTATTAAAGAGTGAACAAGATAACAAATACAAAACATGTTAGTATTAAACATTAACATCCATATTAAGTTTACACTATACTTATTCTTACACCATTAGTGTAACCTTTTCACCTTGACATAATAAACTTAGCTAGACATAATGAAAGAAATAAAAATAAATAAACAAAACAAGAACATAAATGAGATAAAAGTTAACTAAGTAAAGGAAAGGAAATGAAAGGCATAAATAAGATATTAAGGAAAACAAAAATTAAGCATTACAAAAATACAAGGACATAAACCAAAAGCATGATCTTCATCTGGAAACCAAGATATCTAAATACATGGCATATGCCTCCTTTTATAGGCCAAAATTAGGAACTATTGATTTGATTACTAATTGATGAGTGGGTAACCAACTCTTGATTTGGAGACAATCCTTATCTTCTCTTGTCAACCTAAAACATCATTGATAACGTCAAAAGTGGAACCACTGAAAAACATGAAAATTGTAGGGAATTGTCTCAGCTTCCTTGTGTAAAAAATTCAGGTAAAAAATTGAGGTCATTTAGACTTCTAGAACTCCAAATATGGGTTAAACACTAAACAATGCTTGGGCTAGAAGACAGATTCAGACTTCATTGTTGTTGCTACAATTTGGACTTGAAAAGGGCCTTTTTAAGTCTTGGGATCCTATGAAATTTGTAGGCATATGTCTTACTTTTCCATCCATATAAAGTAGACCTAAATCTAAGATCTGTAGTTTCAGATATGACCCAATTACCAAATAGTGTTTCAGTTTGGACTTCACTGACATCTCTTTTCTAAGTTTGGCCATCTCTTTGTCCTTTCAATTTCAATTCTTAAATTCATCAATCAATATTTTCATTTATGTGATAGGCCTGCATTTAAAATGAATATTTACCACAAATTAAAGGTATCTTATATTATTTGATATCTTATTATAAAACATATGTTAGTTAAGGAGTTATTGATACTTCAAGTGCAAAATGATGAAATGACATGTTGATTGCCTTCAAAAACACATCTAAGATTAAAAAAATAAAATTAAAGGATTGATTAAATGGTGAGTTTGAGAGAAGAATTGAGGTATAACTAAAAATATTTTGGATATGAAGATACATAGAGATTGAAGTGCTAGCAAGTTATACTTGTCATAGAGAAAGTATCTCGAGATGGTGTTTGAACAATTTGGTATGAAATATTACAAGCAAGTTAGTTTGATCACTAAGTTTATGAAAAATCCAAGAAAAGTTCGTCGATAGGCTATAAAATAGATACTCCATTATTTTAGAGGTACTGCAAATATTTGTTTCGTATATGACAGGGGTAATAGCACTAGAGATGGTGTTGAGAGCTTTGTAAATTGAGATTACACTATTGATTTGGATACGAGAAGGTCACTTACAAATTATGTGTTCATTTTCGCGAGGTATGCTATAGTTTGAAAGAAATTTTTCAATCTATAATTGTATTAAATCCAAAGTTTAGAGTCAATTAGGGGTTCAGTTGAAAGAAATAGAAAGAAAAAAGACTCAATTGAAATTTAGTAAAAATCCCTATTTTAGTCCAAAATGTTGCCATTTTATAAAAAAAAAAGAAAAAGGACCAGACAACGTGTCATCTGGTCATTGTTCATTGTCTTCTTTTTTTACCCGGTTAAAACTAGTTTGGTAGCCTACTTTGCAGGTGCATTTAATGCACTAAACGTCCACCAAATTTAACCAAACTTGCATGAAAATAATCATCTCTAGTTCCTCTACATCATGATGTGAATAGTTCAGTCAAAATGACAACCCATCGGTGTAGAATCCGGCTTAAACATACCAACTCAGGCAACTTTTTCGGCAAATTTGACAGTGCACCATGCCTACTTTGAACCAACGGTTGGGATCCTTCCCAACAGAATCAAGGGCTAAAATTTTACCCGAACATAGACAAGATTGCTCTCTTCCACTGCCTATAAATAAAGGTGGATTTGATGGTCTGAGGGAGGAGCAATTGGGGTCCAAAGTCGAAGAAAAATCAGCCCTTCTGCCCCCATTTTTGCAGCTTTTCCTTCTCTTTCTCTCTCCTCTGTTCCAACCACCATCTGAAGCCACCAATAGCCTATACACCACCAACTCTACCATAAGAGACCACCTACCAACCACCGAGAGCCATCGCGAGGTCCTCCCCCACTCTTTTGCAGATTTTCTTTTTCTGCTTCTTCTTCTTTCTTCCTCCATCACAAGCAGCCAACACCACCATCATATGCTCTACCAAAACCTTCACCAATTGCACGATTGAGACCCCAGCCAGGCATCTTTCCTCCTCCTTGCTTTGCTTTTTTCCTATTCTTCACCCCCCTGCGCCATGTTTACTACATGCAGAATTCATTTCTGCATGCAGCAGCTAATTAATTAGCTACCCTCATTTTAGGCCAAGCTAATCATGGCCCCGTCTAAATGGCTGGGTTCAGCCCAGAACCAAAAAAAGATTATGGGCTGGTATTAGCCCAACCATTTTAGGTTGATATTAGCCCACCTCTTTTGGGCTAAGCTTGTCCTAGTCTGTTGGGTCGACCCAGCCCATATGTTTTAATAATATTTATATATATATAATATTATATTATATATTTTTTTTAAAAATCCATTTTTTTAAAAAAATCCTTAAAAAAATTTCTGATTTTCTTAAATTTTTTTCTATTAATTTTGTATAATATTAGTTTGTATATTTACATTGTAAAATACAAATCCAGTATTAAAATATATGGTTTTCTCTAAAATATTTTTTTAAAAAATTAAAAATTAAAAAATATATTTTAAATCAATTTCTATTTTTAAAAATATTCTCATGCATACGGCCAAATCCTAAAATTTTACAAAGCATATTTTTCAGTAAAAAAAAATTACATCTTTTTTATTTAAAAAAATAGATATCGTAATCAGTTTATGATTATCCATTAGGATTTGGCCAACATATCAAAAATCTTTCTTTTCAATCTTTTTAAGATCTAGATGTAGACTTTAATATTTATGGGGTGTAAAATTATATGATAAAGTAAACCCTCGGGTATTAAAGATACAAAGTATAAATAAATGTGATGCTAAAATTTAGACTTTAGAACGGTTAGGATTTAACCCAATAAGGTAGAAACTCTCTCATAAAGAGAGATCTACCTTGAGCCTTAGAAAAGACCAACAAATAGAAACCTGACTTAAAAAAAAAAACAATCAAACAACAATGTAGCTTACCTAAGGTAGGGTGTACTAGGGTGATGCATCTTCTCCTTGCACAACCAGTCCTTTATTTAGACTCTTGTAGACTATAGGTTCCTAGTAACCATATTACATGACGAAAAGATTGATGTTTTCTCCCAAGTGCAAGAGTGTTGAAGTAATAAATAACCCAGCAAGACCTGGGTCGAACCACAAGGAGGTTAATTGTACAAATTATAAATAACAATTATAAACAACAACAATAGTAACAATAACAACAACAATAATAATACTAATAATACTACTAGTAGTAGTAGTAATGATAATAATAATAATAAAGAAAAAGAAGAAAAATTGATGAGAACTTTGAGATGGAAAATTAAAGTAAGGATTAAACAATGATAACAAACAATGTCAAGGTTAGAGGATCCACTAATGGTATGTCAAACAAGTATAGTATAAACTCTTATTATTCAATTGGAAATCACACATAAAGGAGGTTCCAATCAGATTATAGATTGTTAACATGATTACATTAGTCATCTTATTCAATTAATGCTAATACTTGTAAATTTCATCAAGCATTCATGATTATAACTTATGTTAACAACAAATCAAGTTCCTTTCATAGCTGAGGTGTTGGTTATACCATATAGTATGAGCTATAAAAGTGCCAAGCATTTGTTGTACCAAGTGTTATACAACATAAATCAAGATTAGTCGTTTAACAAGCAAAGTATTAAAGAGTGAACAAAATAACAAATATAAAAAATGTTAATATCAAACATTAAAGTCCATATTAAGTTTATACTATACTTATTCTTACACCATTAGTATAACCTTTTCACCTTGACATAGTAAACTCAGCTAGACATAATGAAAGAAAGAAAAATAGATAAACAAAATAAGAACATAAATAAGATAAGAGTTACCAAAGCAAAGGAAAGGAATTGAAAGGCATAAACTTGATATTAATGAAAGCAAAGCATAAACATTACAAAAAATATAAAGAGAGAAAACAAGAATATGATCTTAATCTGGATACCAAGATACCTAAATGCATGGCAAATGCCTCCTTTTATAGGCCAAAATTGAAAACTATTGATTTGATGACTAATTGATGAGTGGTGACCAACTCTTGACTTAGTGACAATCCTTATCTTCTCTTGTCTGCCCAAAACATCATTGATAGCATCAAAATTGAAGCCACTTGAAACATGAAAGTTGTAGGAAATTATCTCAGTTTTCTTGTGTAAAAAATTCAGCTCATGTTGACTTCTAGAACTCCAGATATGGCTAAAATACTGAACAGTGCTCATGCTGGAGGACAGATTCGGGCTTCTTTATTGTTGCAACAATTTGGACTTGAAAATGGCCTTCTTAGATCTTGTGCTCCATATGAAAGTTGTAGGCCAATGTCTTAGCTTTCCATCCATATAAAATAGACCTAAATTTAAGATCTATAGCTCCAGATATGACTCAATTACAGAATAGTATTCTGGTTTGGATTGCACTGATATCTCTTTTCTAAGTTTGGCCATCACTTTATCCTTTCAATTTCAATTCTTAAATTCATCAATCAATCCTTTCATATATGTGATAGGTCAGCATTTAAAATCAATATTTTTCATAAATTACAGGTATCTTATGTGATGTACCTTTTGATATAATAGGATAAGGACCTTAAAGGTCAAAATGTGATCTACCTTTTGATATAATAGGAGAAGGACCTTAAAGATCAAAATGAACATAATCCACAATACCCTTAATATAATGAATAGTCATACAGATTTGTACCTTACACTATTTACCATATAAACAATGCTCAAACAAGTCCAATTTATCTATTTTCATACCACATAACAAATATCATTTGCTTAAATCTATCAACCCCCTCTTACTTATATATCATAGCCGTATATGCCGAAACATAATACAAACACTATCTAAATCAACTAGAGATGACATATTACCTGAATCAATAATTATTGGACCTTAAAGATGATGAAGGCTATCGACCAATTTTCTTTCATTATGACAAAAGCACCCTTACAAATCCTTAAAAGTTTACCTTTAGTAGAATAACCATTACATTGAGAATAAAATATTCTTCAAGAAATTATATTATTCTTTCTCTTTAGAACATACCAAACCTCAAATATCCTAACAATGTCATCTTACATCCTAGTTTGAATTGCACCCACATGAACAACAAAAAGTCTTTTATTGTTTCATAATAAAATAATATCATTAACAACTTTATAAGTGTAAAACCAACTTCTATTAGGACAAATATAAAATATGCAACTTGAATCGAGAATATACTCATCACATAAGCTATCAACAAATATAACCAAAACACTTTCAATGTCAACATAAATTTCCCTTAACTAGCAACATTTATAACATCAAAAGTTTCCTCTTCTTTATCTTTTTATTTAATACAACTATTCTTAAAGTATCATACCCGATAACATTCAAAGTATTTAGTCAATCTAGACTTCAATTTTGATCTACACTTACCTCCATTACCCAAACCCTTATTAATTAGTATATCCCTCATAATCAAGCCTTTTGTATAATCATCATTATAACACTCTAATAGTCAAATTTTTTTTTAATTCCCTAGAGTTTAAGGAAGCTTTGACATCTTCTTAACTAAGATTATCATTTCCATACAACAAAGTAACAATAAAATAATCACAAGATTGAGGTAAAAAACATAATAAGATCAAAGCAAAGTCTTCATCTTCAATCTTAACATTAATATTTTACAAATCTAAAATCATTATAATGAATTCATCAAGGAAATCTTTAATAGGCATACATTCTTTCATTCGAAAAAAGTATGCAACAAATGCTTTAGACAAAAAAAGTTGAATAGTATTATGTGCCTATTCCATAAGATCTTTTTTCTCTTTATCATACATCCCTTTGAGCAAATTTTCTACACCTCTTGATGCCTTTAATAAACCTTATTGAACTAAAAAGGTGTGCATCTTAATAAGTCATAGATTAAAGTTGTTCCTACTAGTCAATTTCTCTAAATCAAACTTCATCATTGATTTTACTCTTATTGCCATCACGATAGTTATTAGAGAATAATTTAAATTATATCTTATAACATCACCTAATAACTTTAAGTTTTGGGTTGAATTGGTTCTTTAACAAAAGCTAACTAATAACCATGCAAGCTCTAATATTGTTTTGTAATGGAAACAACCTTAAAATCTCAAACCAAATTGAAAAGTAAAGAAATATAAAAGACAAGCACAATTAATCACACAAGAGAATAAATGAGATTTAAATGGTTTGATAATTTAAGTCTACTCCATAGGAGAGACACTTAGATAAATTCACTATAAGAAAATATAAGATTATAATGTGTTAGATGAAATTTTTCTCTTACCCAAAATCCCAAAGTAATTAAAAGTCATTTATTTTATCCTCTCTTTAGCCTGTGGAGAGTGAAAGAACTCACAAGTAAGTGTTGCCTTGATATACTACAACTTTAGAATTCTATATGGACTAAGTTCAAGTGTATTTCTTTTCTAACTAGGACTCGTAATTTAAGACAAACTCATCAAAATTGGTAAGAGAATTGATCAAATTTATGCAAGTTCACGTTCCTTGTGTAATAGCTTTTGGATTGTTATATTTTATCGCCTTGAATTATGGATGATCCTTCTTCACATGTTGTGAGTTAGTGACCTTAATCCAACTTATTGATTCAGAAGTTTAGGTAGTCTGTCTGATGTAATCATATTATTCGATAGTTTCACCCATATTTATCTAATTTTTAATCCATGTTTTATATTTAAAATTCCTTGATATTCTTTGTTTTATGTTTTGAAGGCACTTTTGGATGAAATATGCAAAAAGGAGTAAATTGGAGATAATTGGCAGATTTGATGTTGAGTCGATGTTTTGTGCAAAGCGTGAGTTCTAGAGATCAAAATGAAGTCATTCTAGTGGCACTAAAAAGATAACATCTATACTTTCTGTAAATATAAAGCAAGAAAAATAAAAAGAGGAAGATCATGGAAATCACAACCTTCAAAGTCAAATCTCGTATTCTGCCACTGTTGACCTTTTTCTATTCAAAATTCCATATCTAGAGCTATATAAGTCCAATTTATATATCGGTAAACACTCCAAATTTCAACCAAAAGGATGTTAGATGAGGGCGATATGATTTTTCAAAGATGACTACTGAATTCTACCAGCAATCATGTTTTGTGAAGAAATGAGTCCAAATCATGTTTCGAAGCTTCTAAACCATCATTAAAAATTTTATATCAGCAATTTAGCTTCTCTAAGTCAGAGTTTGAAGATTTCATGCAAGGATATTTCTTTTTTTTTAGGGAAAATAGTTATTAAAGTACTTACATGTCAATTGTCAACTTAAGGGAGGACTACTTTGTAAATTAGGAACTAGGGTTTCTTAGTATATAAAAAGAAAGAAAGAGAGGAGAGAAGGGGGACAACAGCTAGAAGTTAAGAAACTCAAATTTTCTCCTCTATAAACCCAAAAAAATCATGCTCTCTTCATTCTTTAAGAGTAGTTATTCAATAGTTATGCAAGGCTAAGCTCTTTTCTTGGTTGCAAGGACACAATAAACCTTTGGATTTCAAGAACCATGAGATTTATTCTTCCTTTTATTTTTAGTTTATAGTATGAATGAGTATGATTGTTTTCCTATGCATATTTTCTATGATTGTTGTTGATAATTGCTAGAGCGGAACTCTAAGTTATTATTGTGAACAATTTATTACTAAGTTTGATATCAAAACCGAAGTTGTGATGTATGAACTTGTGAAGCAACTAATCTTGATAATTATGGCAAAACTACATTATTAAACTTAGGGAGAACACTCAAATATCTAGTTCTTAGGGTTGCCATTAAACTTAGGGAGAACACTCAAATATCATGCTCTCTTCAATTTTGTTTCAAAGATCGGTTCTAATTTTTGTTGGTGGATGTGTGCTTGCAACCAAGGTTTATTTTCTTGATAAATTTCGATTTCAATTGATTTTGTTTGCTAGTTTAATTTCTTCCATAGTTTAGATCATCACAAATCAAAACCCCCCAATTGCATAACATATAGCATGAAAATCTAAACTAAATCTTCCTTGTGGGATCGACCCCTTGCTTGCTCTATACTATCTTGTGTGTTGTGTTTTAAGCTAGGGTAATTAATTTGTGCGACCACGACATAACAACAAATTTTGGCGCCGTTGTCGGGGACATAATTTTAGTTGATTCCTGTGCTTATACTATTATTTTTAGTTGCTGTGATTTTTTATTTATATTTTTGAAAGAAAAAAAAAGAGACAGAATTTTTGCTTGCAATGGTATTGTTTATTTGCGGTGGCGGTACTGTTCAAAACAGAATTGTTTGTGGAATTAGGTTTTGGCTTCTCCTTTCTTGAAGGAAAACGACGTTCTGAACAAGACTAGTAACCCTATTGAGGCCAAATTCCATTGTGTTCTAAGGTATTAAGGCAATTTTAGTTTTCTAACGTAGGATTTTCGTACAATTTACATTGTTTTCAATCTTTTGTGTGGTTGGTTTCTTTTGAGTTTTCTTGATGATTTGTGCTAGTAACACATTCTACTAATCAAATTCAAGTGCAGTTGGATCTTGAAATAGATAAAAATTTATGCAGGTTATGAAAGGAAGCTCGTCTCAACACCCTGGCTATTGCACAACAACAAACACTCAAGGAGCTTGCTGCTCCTAATCGTCTTGCTAGAGAAGATCGTCATACTCATCTCAAGGAGTTTCATATGGTTTGTGTTGGCATGAAATTAAATGGAGTTGATGAAGAACAAGTTGAGTTGAAAGCTTTCCATTTCTCTTTAAAAGGGACAACAAAGGCATGGCTTTTCTCTATTCTCCCAAGATCTATTCGAACTTGGAATGCCATGAAGAAGATTTTCCTTAAGAAGTATTTCTCAGCATCTCAAGTTGCCAACATAAGAAAAGAAATATGTGGGATTCAGCAATCTCATGGAGAGACACTCTCTGAGTATTGGGAATGATTTATGCAACTATGCATTCAATGCCCTCATCATCAAATACTCGATCAGCTACTCATTCAATATTTATATGAAGGATTGATGTCTACTGACTGTAGTATCATTGATGCTGCAAGTGGGAGCGTATTGGTGGATAAGACACCCGAGGTTGCATGCCAATTAATCTCAAACATGGCAGCTAACTCAAAACAGTTTGGCACTCATGGAGACTTCTCTAACAAACGAGTAAATGAGGTAAGTATTTCTAACCTTGAAAATAAAGTTAATGATCTTACTTCTCTTATACGTTCTTTGGCTTGTGGAAATGTTCAACAAGTGAAAGTTTGTAGCATATGCTCCTTACATGGACATGCTTCAAATATGTGCCCAACAATGCAAGAAGATTACATTGAACAAGCTCATGCAATTGATGGAGCATTCAATGGACAGTCCCAGCATAAATATGATCCCTTTTCCAACACGTACAATCCCGAATGGGGAGATCATCCTAACAAGGCAATCAAGGCTGACAGTTCCATCCCCATGAATTTCAGCCCCAACAGAATTATCAAGCAAGGCAACCCCCTCCATTCACAAACTCCAATGTTACGGGGTCGTCATCCAATGATGATCTTCGTGAGATGATGAAAACTTTAGCTTCTAATATTGTTACCTTGCAACAAAATGTCATGTCTTTTCAATAGGAAACAAGGTCAAGCATTCACAACTTGGAGAAGCAAATGGGGCAAGTAGCTTCAAGTGTAAGGAAATTGGAGGCACAAATGAATGGAAAATTGCCCTCTTAAAGTAGTTGAGAAGTGGAAAAGAACTTGAAGAGAAAAGGTCAAAACAAATTGAGATGGAGAAAGAAGAAGAGATAGAAACTAAATTGAGTACAAAGAAGGAACATCATCCTTCTCCACAAACTAAAACATCGACCAATACTCCAAAGGTAAATCCTCACTCAATGAATTCTAGTTTTAAAGCAATTCCACCCTTTCCTATGAGTTCTTCTAGATCAAAGAAAGAGCACAAATAAAAAGAGATTTTAGAGGTTTTCAAGAAAGTAGAACTCAACATTCCTTTGCTTGATGCTATTAAGCAAATTCCCAAGTATACCAAACTTTTAAAGAAGTTGTGTACTACCAAGAGAGCTTTCAAATTAAAAGGTCATGAAATGGTAAGTATGAGTAAAGTTGTGTCTGCTGTTATTCAAAAAAATATGCCTTCAAAGCAAAAGGACCCAGGTGCGTTTACTATCCCATGTGTTATTGGTAATGCTAGTTTCAAGAGGGCCTTATGTGATTTAGGTGCATCCATTAGTGTTATGCCCAAACATGTTTATGATTCTCTTAGTCTTGAGCCTTTGCATAAAACTAGCATTGTAATGCAACTTGCGGATCGTAGTTTGGTTTACCCATTTGGTGTGATAGAGGATGTCCTAGTCAAGATTGATACTTTGGTTATTCCATGTGACTTTTATATTCATGATATGGAACATGATTCTTGTGATTCATCAACCAACAACATGATTCTTATGATTCATCAACCAACAACATGATTCTTGTAATTCATCAATCAACACTCCTATATTGTTTGGAAGACCATTCTTGAAAACTGCCAACAAAAAGATTGATTGTGGTAAGGATATCTTGTTTATAGAGGTAGGAGATGAAAAAATTGAATTCAATTTTCATGATGCAATGAAATATCCTTATAGCAATGTTTATTCTATCACATGCTATGACCAAATTGATAAGTGTGTGCAGCAAGTTCGTGATTTTGATTGTGAAGACGGATTAAGCATAGCTTTAAGCTATGGCTATAATTTCACCAAGATAGAAGAGATAGAGAGGCACATATGTGTTCCCTAAAACACGCATGAATTAGTATTGGCCTTACAAGCTTTACAAACCGTCCCCCCATGGTAATGTCTTTATTGATTTATTACTCTCACTTAAAAAGCTTTTGCCATCTATTTTACAGGCCCCCGAGTTAGAATTAAAACCTTTGCCCGATAATTTGAAGTATGTATTCATTGGAGATAACAATACACTTCCTGTTATCATAGCAAAAGGTTTGACAAGTATACAAGAGGAAAAACTTGTGAAGTTGTTGTGTGATCACAAGACGACCATTGGATGGACTTTAGCTGACATCAAGGGCATTAGTCCCTCAATGTGTATGCATCACATACTATTGGAGGACAACACTAAACCAACAAGGAAAATGCAAATGAGGTTGAACCCATCTATGATGGAGGTAGTGAAAGCTGAAATTTTAAAACGATTAGATGCAGGAGTCATTTACCCCATCAGTGATAGTAAATGGGTGGCACCAATCCATGTGGTGCCTAAAAAGACCGGAATCACATTGGTGAAAAAAAAATGATGAGCTCATTCCTACTTGCATCTTGAGTGGATGGAGAATATGTGTTGATTACAGAAAGCTCAATCTTTCTACATGCAAAGATCATTTCCCATTACCATTCATAGATCAAATGCTTGAACACCTAGCAGGTATGTCTTTTTATTGCTTTCTTGATGGATATAATGGATACAATCAAATTTTTATTAATCCTGAGGATCAAGAAAGAACTACATTTACATGTCCATTTGGTACATATGCATATAGGGGAATGCCTTTTGGTCTTTGTAATGCTCCTGTAACTTTTCAAAGATGCATGATGAGTATTTTTTTTTTATTATGTTGAAAGAATAATCGAGGTTTTTATGGATGATTTCACGGTGTATGGTGATTCTTTTGATAAATGTCTAGAAAATTTGTCTTTGATCCTAAAAAGGTGCATTGAAACAAACCTTGTCTTGAACTATGAAAAGTGTTATTTTATGGTAGAACAAGGAATAGTTCTTGAGCATGTTATGTCTTCACGTGGATTACAAGTTGATAAAGCTAAGATAAATGTTATTTCATCATTGTCATACCCCTCATGCGTGAGGGAAGTTCGTTCTTTTCTAGGCCATGCAAGTTTCTATCGATGCTTTATCAAAGATTTCTCAAAGATTATAACACCCTTGTGCAAATTATTAGCCAAAGAAGTGGATTTTTTGTTTGATCAAGCTTGTAAAAATGCCCATAATGAGCTTAAGAAACGTGTCACATCTGCCTCTATCATCCAACCACCAAATTGGGATGAACCTTTTAAGATAATGTGTGATGCAAGTGACTATGCAGTAGGCACTGTGCTTGGGCAAAGAATTAGGAAGAATTTGCGTGTTATTGCCTACGCTTCTCGCATGTTGGATGGAGCACAATGCAATTACCATACAACTGAAAAGGAACTTTTTGTAGTGGTGTTTGCTCTTGAAAAATTCAGGTCATATCTACTTGGTACAAAAGTCATTGTTTTTACTGACCATGCAGCTCTCAGGTATCTTTTGAAGAAGAAAGAGTCCAAACCAAGATTGATTAGGTGGATCTTGCTTTTACAACAATTTGATCTTGAGATCAAAGACAAAAAAGGTGTCGAAAACCATATGGCTGATCACTTAAGTCGACTAAGGACCGAGGATTTTCCAATCGAAATAATAAGAGAAACATTTCCTGATGAACAATTGTATGTGTTACATTCCTCTACAAGACCATGGTATGCTGATTTGGTGAACTATTTAGTCATTAAAGAATTCCTTCCAGGTTTGTCTACATCCCAAAAGGACAAGTTACAAGCTAGTCTAAATATTATTTTTAGGACACTCCTTACTTGTGGAAATTTTGTGTGGATCAAGTAGTAAGAAGATGTGTACCACGAGATGGATTTCATTCCATTCTCACTTTTTGTCATTCTCATTCTTATGGTGGACATTTTAGAGCAAAAAGAACGGCCCATAAAGTACTTGAAAGTGGTTTCTATTGGCCTTCTATTTTTAAAGATGCATATCACTTCTGCAAATCATGTGAAAAATGCCAAAGAACAGGTAATATCACTCATAAAAATCAAATGCCTTTAACAAATGTTCTTGTAAGTGAAATTTTTTATGTTTGGGGTATTGACTTTATGGGTCCATTTCCTTCTTCTTTTGGAAATCTTTATATTCTTCTTGCTGTTGATTATGTGTCCAAATAGATAGAGGCGAAAGCCACACGAACTAATGATGCTAAGGTTGTTTTAGATTTTATCAGGACTCACATATTTGATGGGTTTAACATCCCTAAAGCTATCATTGTTGATCGTGATACTCTTTTTTGCAATCGTTTCATGGAAGCATTACTACACAAATATCATGTGACTCATCAAACTTCCACAACATATCATCCGCAAATGAATGGCCAAGCTAAAATTTCCAATCGAGAAATCAAGTCCATTTTGTAGAAACCAGTGCAACCTAACTGATGAGATTGGAGTCTACGCCTTGGAGATGCACTTTGGGCTTATAGGACTGCTTATAAATCACCTATAGGAATGTCACCTTATAAAATGATTTATGAGAAAGCATGTCATCTATCGGTGGAGCTTGAACACAAAGTTTTTTGGCCATTAAACAATGTAACATGGATTATGATGTTACTAGGATTGCAAGAAAATTGCAACTGCAAGAGTTGGAAGAAATTCGAAATGATTCTTATGAGAATGCAAGGATTTACAAACAAAAGACTACGAATCTTTATGACTGAATGCTTATAAGAAAGGAATTTCATGTTGGAGACAAAGTCCTTCTTTATCATTCGCGTTTGAAACTTTTTCCTAGAAAATTGCGCTCTCGATGGATTGGACCCTTTGTTGTTTCTAATATTTTTCCTTATGATGTAGTTGAAATTACAAGTTTAGAAACCAACAAAGTGCTCAAGGTCAATGGACATTGTTTGAAACCTTTCTATAAAGGTTAGATGGCAAAACTCACCGCTTCTGTAGAGTTAGCTAAACCAATCTATGAAGAATGAGCATGCCATATGTCAAGCCAATGATATAAAACAAAAGCACTTACTGGGAGGCAACGCAACACAAAAAAAAATCAGATTTGCTTCTTTTTTTCCTTATCTTTTATTTTTTTGTATTTAAATTTATTTTATCTCATTCTCTTATGTTTCTATGCTTTTATTTCAACATTGAGGACAATGTTGTGTTTTAAGTGTGGGGGTATTGGGAGAATTTTTGTTTTCTTTGTTGTTCTTAAAAAGAAATTGTGTTTGATCTTTTTAACTCCCATTGTTTTTTGAGAATATGAGTATTATGTATGAGAATTAATTGAGATAGATGAAGATATAAATCAAATGAAAGAGTATACATGCAAATTTTAAGGTTTAATTGATTTAGGGATTGACTTTGAGAATATGCCATGTTGACTTTATAGTGTTATACCACAACAAGTTTTTGGGCCTTCAACATTGTATTCTTTGAGTGTGCATTCTTTCAATTATATGTATCTCTAAAACTTGCTTCATATCTTATTGGGATTATATTCCATTATAAATATACATGAAGATGATAAAGGCATTAGGAATTTTAAATCACTTGAACCAAAAAGCCAACCTAAAGCATATTATCCTTAGTGAACCCCTTTTGAGCTTGATGAAAAGATGGGCAAAATTACAAAAAAAAAGAAAAAAAAATGTTCCTTTATGTTCTTAAGATTTCATGTTAAAAGAGCTTAAAATCAAAAGGAGTTAAGCATTGGTGATTAAAGATGAAAAATTTATGAGCTTTGATGGAATATCTTGTTTGAAATATCATTTTTCAGAATGCTCTACTTTCTTTGATTTGAACCTTTTCTTTTACTCTTTTTTACCTCACCTTAACCTTAGCCCCATTACAACAGGAAAATAAGACCTTTTGATTCATGCATTGTTTGTAATATGTTAGTAATGGAGATGAGATTGAAAAGCAAGCTTATGATAGAACATACTCTTTGATTGAATTTGAGTGATTTAAACACATAAACCCTAAACACATGAGTATTGGAGTGTATATCAATGAGAGGACCTATCACTTTGGCATGACATTGATTTCATTTAAATCCTGACGATTGATTGAATTTTGAAGTTTGCATATAAACAAATTCATAAGGAATTATTTATTTTATCATTTTTTTATTATATTCTTATTTATAATATTTGTACTCTTGGACATTGAAGGGAGATTAAGAGATTGATCATGGTTATTTTCAATTTAATTTTATTTATCCTTTCTCAAGGACGAGCAAGAACTAAGTGTGGGGGTATTTGATGTAATCATATTATTCGATAGTTTCACCCATATTTACCTAATGTTTTGTCCATGTTTTATATGTAAAATGCCTTTATATTCTTTGTTTTATGTTTTGAAGGCACTTTTGGATGAAAAATGCAAAAAGGAGTAAATTGATGATAATTGACAGATTTGATGTTGAGTCGATGTTTTGTATAGAGCGTGAGTTCTAGAGATCAAAATGAAATGATTCCAGTGGCACTAAAAAGATAACATCCATACCTTTCTGGAAATGTGATTCAAGAAAAATAAAAAGAGGAAGATCATGGAAATCACATCCTTCAAAGTCAAATCTCACATTCAACCACTATTGACCTTTGTCTATTCAAAATTCAATATCTTGAGCTATAGAAGTCCAATTTATGCAAACTCATTTTTTTTTTGGATTCCTGACTCAAAGTTCGGTAAACTCTCCACATTTCAGCCAAAAAGGATGTTAGATGAGGGGGATATGATTTTTCAAAGATGATAACTGAATTCTGCCAATAATCAGGTTTTGTGAAGAAATGAGTCCAAAGTACGTTTCAAAACTGCTAAACCATCATCAAAAAATTTATATCAGCAATTTAGCTCCTCTAAGTCAGAGTTTGAAAATTTCATGCAAGGATATTTCTTGTTTTTAAGGAAAATAGTTATTGAAGTGCTTAAATGTCAATTGTCAACTTAAGGGAGGACTACTTTGTAAATTAGCAACTAGGGTTTCTTAGCATATAAAAAGAAAGAAAGAGAGGAGAGAAGGGGGGCAGCAACTAGAAGTTAAGAAACACAAATTTTCTCCTCTACAAACCCAAAAAAATCATGCTCTCTTCATTCTTTAAGAGTAGTTATTTAATAGTTATGCAAGGCTAAACTCTTTTCTTGGTTGCAAGGACACAATAAACCTTTGGATTTCAAGAACCATGAGATTTATTCTTCTTTTTATTTTTAGTTTATAGTATGAATGAGTATGATTGTTTTCCTATGCATATTTTCTATGATTGTTATTGATAATTGCTAGAGTGGAACTCTAAGTTATTATTGTGAACAATTTATTACTAAGTTTGATATCAAAACCGAAGTTGTGATGTATGAACTTGTGAAGTAACTAAGCTTGATAATTATGGCGAAATGACATTATTAAAGTTAGAGAGAACACTCAAATATCTAGTTCTTAGGGCTGCTATTGAACTAAATCATTAATGCGGACATTGTGATTGTTTGTTGGTTAGGGTTAGTTATACGGTGGATCCGAACCAACATTAAAAAAGATAAAAATTCAGAATATAAATTATAGTTTTGTTTCAAGGATCGGTTCTAATTTTTGTTGGTGGATGTGTGCTTACAACTAAGGTTTACTTTCTTGATAAATTTCGATTTCAATTGATTTTGTTCACTAGTTTAATTTCTTCCATAGTTTAGATCATCACAAATCAAAACCCCCCAATTGCATAACGTATAGCATAAAAATCTGAACTAAATCTTCCTTGTGGGATCGACCCCTTGCTTACTCTATATTATCTTGTGTGTTGTGTTTTAAGATAGGGTAATTAACTTGTGCGACCACGACATCGCAACATGGTCTATCATAATTTGAATTGTTTGTTAATTTCAAGCAAGTATCTAGTTTTATTATTTTTAGGGTAAGAAAAATTATGGAAATTTTTGAAGAATTATAAATATAGTAGATCAATTTTCAGAAATTTTAGAGGGAGTATGACCCCAAGCAATAACTATGCGTCACCCTTGCATGTAAGAATGTACGTGGTTTATGGTAAAATTAGCCGTAAATGTTACAGGAAGATGTTTGTGGTTGAAATGGCCAGAAGTGTAAGGTGATTCCTACTATCTTGGAGGAAATCTGAAAAGGAGAAGGGCTGTGAGGAAATGACGGAACTGGTCATCAAATTTATCTTCTTATTTACAACAAATTATTCCGAAGATTTATTGTGAGAATTGGTTAGATTCTCTCGTCTTCTTAAAGAAACATGATCGGCTATTGTTGAAATTTAATTATTGTGTTATAAAAGAGAAATAAAATAATGATAATATACTAAATCATGGTATTTCAATTTCAATTTTATGAAAACAATTGACTGGAATTAACCCTCAAATCTATAATTTTTTGACATTAGAGTAAAACATAGAAAACTTTTCAATTTGACTGAAATATCCAGACATGCCATTTATTAATTATGTCTAGTTAAAATTAGCATTAGTTTATATGTGAGCAAATGTATCTAGTAAAAATATCTCATCTCCAATGAGAATGGGATAAGTAGTCCCCCCATTGATGCTTTTTACATGCCTTTACAGGGAGAAAGGACGGGGAAAATGCTCTGAGTATATATCTTCTCCAATCCTTTATTAATTAATTATAAATAGGACGCTTCAAACATGATGAGGATTCATTTCCCCTACTTTCCATATTTCATTTCTTAGCATAGAAAAAACAAACAAGAATGTTAATGCTTCTGAAACATAGTGATTGCAAGCATAGGTTTTTGGTGAACTTTTGATGACATGAAATTGCCACAAAATGGGTCCTATCCGAAAGAGTTTTCTTTTTCTGCCTTGTTATTAATGTCAAATAACTATCTTTATCTATATTTAAATTTTGAGATATCAAAACATAATTTTTACTATCTTTTAATATATTTCTTTAAGTTAAAGATTTTTAAATTTAAAACATAAATATACCTATTATTATTTTATATTTAATTTTATTAAATAAAATGAGAAGAGTGATATTTAAAATCATGATTGCTTAGTTAATAATATTCTAATACAATATTAAAAAATCATCTTAATCTAAGAATATAAATTTTTAAGTAATACCCCAATATGTAATTTCTATTATCACATGAAACTTAAATATTAAGTCCTCTTCAGGGTACCCCTCCAAGAACATGGTCTCTCGTTGAAAGCCCCAGGGAATCTGAGGCATACAATATGATAAATTTTAATCTTAACAAGTGAACCCCTAGGGTGGGATCAGAACCTTTTTTTCTATTGTTGTTAACCTAAGGAAAAGCCACAACTAACTGTCTGGATTATGATATTGGGATTAAGAGGTGAGTGTCCAGAATGTTGAAGTAAACTCAATCTAGAAGGTCAAGGAAGGCAACCACCAGCTGTCATCGCCCAACTGTCCGGCCGCCGACCACTTTCACACTGTTGACCACAACCATCTTCACACTTGAAGGTTGAATTTTCTTGTTTTGAATTCGTGTATAAATAGGCAGTTAAACTTATGCAATTATGTGTGGAGAGATTGAGAGAAACACTAGAGAGAAAGAGAGGGGTTGTTGTAAGCTTTTGTTTATGTTATTGTAAGCTTTGTTCTTGAAATAAAAGAGTGTGTTTTATCCCATTTGAGTGTTTCAAAGCCACCATAAGTGGTTTCTCCCACCAACAATTTGTATCAGAGCCCCGTTCGTCAGAAAAACAGAGGTATTTTTGTACATACCTGAATTTTCAAAGTTGTTAAAAACAAGTTTTGAACATTCCAAAGTGTAGAGCTCATCAAAACGAACTCAACGACGTAAAAATTAGATCAATCAAAGCATGGGGTGGACCACACTCTCCATCTGAAGTTTCAGTACTGTAGCCCACATGCCTCGAGGAAGAAGACAGTTAAGCCACACGTACGCCATATTTGAGCCAAGCCGAGCGTCGAGCCATATTCCAAAGCCAAGCCATGCTCCGAGCCATATTTTAAAGCCAAGCCAAAAAGAATATTCCTTGGAATATTCCCTGTTCAACCCCGCGAACCACCCGAATTGGTTTTTGAATCGATTCACCCTATTTTTTATTTATTTTTTAGAAAGTTAGACCAGTTCCGTACTATTTGGACCATTCCGGATTCATCTAATATGTCGGTTTTGCCAAATTCAACTCCTAAAAAGGTGATATCATCATTTAAAGAGCAAAATGACTATAGAAAATGCACAAACACTCATCCTAAAGCTAACCAAAGACAACTATGATGGTTGGTGCATCAAATTGAAGGCATTCCTTGGTTCACAAGAGTGTATAGATATTGTGCAATATGGTTATGATGAACCAGAATCCAAAGAATCAGACGATGCTTTAGCAAAGATACAGAAGCAAGTCCTCAAAGCCAATAGAAAGAAAGACAAGCAAAGAACATCATTTATCAAGGTCTTGATGAAGCCACATTTGAGATCATTGCTTCCACAAAAACATCAAAAGAAATATGGGAGGCCCTCCAACAAAAATACAAAGGTACTGATAGAATAAAAAAGATTCGTCTCCAATCTTTGCAAGGTGAATTTGAATTGTTACAAATGAAGTCCTCATAATCCATTTCTGATTATCATACAAGAATTATGGTGATAGTCAATTAGATGAGAAGAAATGGAGAAGCCTTTTCAGATGCTCGAATATCTGAGAAAATTTTAAGATCCCTAGATCTAAAATTTGATTTTGTTGTTGTTGCTATTGAAGAATCCAAAGAAGTGGACAAGTTAATAGTGAATGAACTTATGAGTTCTTTGCAAGCTCATGAGTAGAAGATTATAAAAAGAAATTGAGAAAAGGCAATTGAGCATGCCTTACAAGCAAAGCTGTTTCTCAAAGATAGATATGAGCAAGGGGAGACTTCAACAAATGTGTACACCACTCGAGGAAGAAGTCAACAAACACGAGGAGGATTTCAACGATTTCAAGGTAGAGGTTCTTAGAATACAAGTTTTAGAGGAAGAGGTGGTAGAAGCACTACTAGAGGAGGTCAAGGACAACAAGTATTCACTCCCAGAGGAAAAGGAGACGGTTATAATAACCGTGTTAAGAGGAATATTTAGTGTTATAATTGCAATCAATTTGGGCACTATAGCATTGAATGTCAAAAAAAAGCTCCACTAGAGATACATGAGTAAGTCAACTATATAGAAGAGGATGTTAACAACAAAGGAGCAGTTGCATTATTTGTCCAACAAGGACTTGACAAGAATCAAGAGAATTTTGGGATCTTGATTCTGGAGCCAGTAATCACATGTGTGGCCAACGAGATTTATTTGGTGATCTAGTTGAGACCATATAAGGTTTTGTCACCTTTGGAGATACCTCAAAAGTTCCATTCAAAGGTAAAGGCAACATCCCAATCAAGTTGAAGAATGGTGATCATAGCTACATCGCTGATGTCTACTATGTCCCAGCCATAAAGCAGAACTTGGTGAGCATAGGTCAACTTCTAGAGAGAGGCTTATACACTTTACATGAAAAATTGTCATCTGACAATTATAGACTATAATGAGAGATTAATTGCTTATGTGAAAATGTCCAAGAATAGGATGTTTCCTAACATCCAATATGATGCAGCAAAGTGTTTAAGTGCCATCACCAACATTGAAGAATGACTTTGGCACTTGAGGCTTGGACATTTGAATTTCACAAGTCTGAATATGCTAGCAAGCAGGAAGATGGTCAAAGGTATGCCCTACATTGATCATTCAGATGAAGTTTGTGAAAGTTGTGTCCTCAGCAAACATCACAGATCCAGTTTTGCCAAAAAAGTCAACTGGAAAGCAAATAAGCCACTGGAGTTAGTCACACAGATGTGTGTGGTCCTATAAAGCCTATATCGAATAGACAAAATAGGTACTTTCTCATTTTCATTGATGATTTTAGTAGAAAGACATGGGTATATTTTTTGAAGAGGAAGTCAGAAGTGTTCAATTGTTTTAAAGATTTTAAAGCAATTGTTGAGAAGCAAAGTGGGTATAAGATCAAAACCATGAGATCTGATCAAGGTGGAGAATATACAGCAAATGACTTTGAAGCTTTTTGTACACAACAAGGTATCAGACATCAGACAACACCAGCTTATACACCACAGCTAAATGGTGTAGCTGAGAGGAAGAATCAAATAATTCTTAATATGGCAAGAAGTCTACTCAAAGCAAAGAAGTTGCCCAAGCAATACTGGGTTAAAGCTGTATCATGTACAGTGTATCTACTAAATCGCTGCCTAACCAGGTCACTCCACACGAAGCATGGAGTGGTCACAAACCAAGTGTTACTCATCTTTGAGTCTTTGGTTACGTGGCATATGAAAAAATCCTAGATACAAGAAGGACCAAATTTGATGATAAAAGCGAGAAATGCATCTTTGTCAGATACGATGAGAGAAGGATGGGATACAAGCTGTATAATCCCATCACTAAGAAGGTAATTATGAGTAGAGATGTTATCTTTGAAGAAGATAAAACTTGGCAATGGAATGATGACCAAGAAGCAGTTAAATGGATAAGCATTGATTTGATCCTTAAAGATGAAGAAATACCAACAGTACTTGCAAAAGGTCTAATAGTACCAGAAGATGAGCCACAAAGTCCGGTACACATATTTCATGTATTCAACAGAAGAAACACACCAGAATCATCATCAACACCATCATCATCAGAACCATCATCAGCATCCTTATCAGAAAGACCGAGAAGGATGAGAAATCTAGAAGAGCTGTATGATGCCACTCAAGTAATGGAAGTTATAACTTTATTTTGTTTCTTTGCAGATAGTGACCCATTTAGCTTCAATGAAGCTATCAAAGAAGAGAAATGGATAAAAGCAATGGATGAAGAAATACATGCCATTGAGAAGAATGATACTTGGAAGCTTACTTATCTACCAGAAAACAAGAAAGCAATAGGTGTCAAATGGGTCTACAAGACAAAGAAGAATGCAAAAGGAGAAGTGAAAAGATACAAAGCAAGATTAGTGGCTAAAGGCTACAAACAAAGAGAAGGCATTGACTATGAAGAAGTGTTTGCTCCAGTAGCCCGACTAGAGACAGTCAGACTAATGATCTCACTAGCAACACAACATAGATGGAAGATCTATCAACTTGATGTGAAGTCAGCATTTCTGAATGGCTTCCTAGAAGAAGAGATTTATGTTGAACAACCACTTGGATACATTGATGCTGAAAATAAAGGCAAAGTATACAAGTTGAAGAAAGCCCTCTACGGTTTGAAGCAAGCTTCGCGTGCTTGGAATACCAGAATTGACAAGTATTTTCAAGATAATAGATTTGAAAAATGTCTATATGAACACGTAATTTATGTGAAGAAAGTAGATGGTAGTATATTATCTATGTGCCTATATGTTGATGACTTGATATTCACCGGCAATAATCCTACCATTTTCAAAGACTTCAAGAAAAGCATGGTACAAGAGTTTGAGATGCAGACATTGGTCTGATGGCATATTTTCTTGGCTTAGAAGTGGTATAGAAAGAAGAAGGGATTTTTGTATCTCAAAGCGGTTATGCCAAAGATATTCTTGAAAGGTTCAAGATGGAAAGCTGCAATCCGGTATCAACTCCAGTTAAGAATAGAGTGGAATTGAAGAAAAGTAAAGTTGGAAATGTTGATCCAACTTACTTCAAGAGCTTAGTAGGAAGCTTAAGATATTTGACATGTACCAGACCGGATATACTCTACGGAGTTGGACTAATCAGCAGATATATGGAGAAGCTAGACCAGTCTCATTTGAATGTAGCCAAGAGAATTCTTCGCTACATCAAAGGCACAATAAATGAAGATATGTTTTATACCTCAAGTATAAATTTTAATCTTACTGGCTACTCGGATAGTGATTGGGGAAGAGATCTAGATGAAAGAAAAAGTACAATAGGGTTTGTATTTTTTATGGGAGATACATCTTTCACAAGGTCATCCAAGAAACAATCGATTGTCACGTTATCAAGCTATGAAGTTGAGTATGTTGCTGCCAACTCAACTGTATGTCATTTATTATGGTTAGGGAATTTGTTGAAGTTTTTGGGATTTCCTCAAGAAAATCCTACAGAGATTTATATTGATAATCAATCAGTGATTGCATTGGCAAAGAACCCGGTGTATCATGAAAGAAGTAAACATATTAATACATGTCATCACTTTATCCAAAAGCATGTAAAGAACAAAGAAGTCGAGCTGATATCCTGCAAGACAGATGATCAAGTTGCAAATATCTTTACCAAGCCATTAAAGAGAGAAGTATTTATCAGAATGAAATTCATACTTGGAATGACATCCCTCGATTGAGTTTAAGGGGGAGATTTGTTGAAGTAAACTCAATCTAGAAGGTCAAGGAAGGCAACCACCAGCTGTCACCGCCCAACTATTCAGCCACCAGCCGCTTTCACACCGTCGGCCACAATCGTCTTCACACTTGATGGTTGAATTTTCTTGTTTTAAATTCGTGTATAAATAGGCAGTTAAACTTATGGAATTATATGTGGAGAGATTGAGAGAAACACTAGAGAGAAAGAGAGGGGTTGTTGTAAGCTTTTATTTATGTTATTGTAAGCTTTGTTCTTGAAATAAAAGTGTGTTTTATCCAATCTGAGTATTTCAAAGCCACCACAAGTGGTTTCTCCCACCAACACAGAAAGCTAGAATAGTTTTCTATGGATAACCATATGTCCATATCCATAAAATCTCAATTGAGTGTCCATTACTACAGAATCTAGCACATCCTTAAGCAACTAGGGAAAGCTAGAATAAAGTGCCTTCAGCACCTCACTGATTAATATTTTGCATTATTGAGTAGGCCACATCTTCACTGGTTATTTTTTAATAGTTTTGTTTTTTTAAAAAAAATTGCACTTGAAAATATAGTAGTTTCTCTTGATATTTCATGTACAGAATTTATTCTAGTTGTGCATCAAAACTCAAACTAACAACAGTATGTTTGTGTCAAAAAAGTAGAAAGAAATATACAAGCTACATGCTTTCGGCATTTATATAAAAATGCATGTATAACCTATTTGTTACCAAGGCAAACCATAAAGTGTGGATTGTTCATTGTGTTATTTTTACTTCGTCTCACTAGGACTGGAATGGAAGGCTTTAATATGATTGAGGATAGCCATGGCTGGCCCCGCAGATCTGGACGACTCCCCTCAACTCAGGTACATCACTATTGTCCTCATCATCATCATCAACACCAACATCAGCAAACATTGATATATCAGGGACCTCAAATTACCACGGTGAGGATTCCAGTGATCACTAGCAACGAGGTAGTTCAATACTATGGTACCACGGTGGAGGAGCCTATTATTGCTAGCAATGAGGTGCCTCGATATAATTAAGGTGGTGTGATGAAAGCGCGTTTTATCACTAGCGATGAGCAACTTAATATGATGGTACAAAGAAACGATTTCGTTTAGCTTATTGGGTTTCATGCAGTTACTGAACATATATACTTATTATCATGTATGAGTAATCTGAGTCGCTTGGTTTTAAATCTCCCGGTTTCTTAGTCATAAGTGAAGCTTCTTGATCTGCTTAAGAACCTTGTAAATTCTATCTTTAGGGCTTCTGTTGTCACGCAGTTCACTTATCTATAATGTAAGATCTTTCTGTGTCTCTCTCTTTGTATGTGCGGGTTGTGTGTTAGCAACATCATCATGAAGTTTTAGTAAATTAAAAGCGGTAGCCCAAGAACACATATCTTTAGCCATAGCAATCAGATTTTAATTGTAAAAAATCAAAAATACCAAACTATAAAAGAAAAATAGATGAAAGTTTGTCTAGTCTATCCATGACTTTAATTAATCCATGTGCTCGATGAAGAGATCACAGACTTTCTTGTTAGACCAGAGACCTTTTTTTCTTATCTGAAAATAATTTGCAGACTATGATCTGAAGACCTCCTTCCTATTAAAAGAAGAGTTATTATATATCTTTATGGACAGTTAATTAACAAGTCTCAAAATATACAACCTATCATACATAACATTTTAGGAAAAAATTATTTAATGTGAAAATTTTATTATTTAAATAGTTAATGGCCACAAGATAACGTTTTAATTTTAAGAAATTAAAAGGTAATTAACATTGTGATGATATTTCTTACTTTAAGCCAAATGAGAACAAGAAAACAACAGCTAAGGCAAGGAAAATGAACATACTCATAGGCAAAAACCTAGGCAACCTAGGAAGTAAATAACAAAACAAAACAACATGCGAAAATAAAAAATAAATATGAAAACAGAGAAGGGAAAAGAAAGCAGCCAAAAGAAAAGTCTTCAATAGCCATTTCGAAGAACAAGAAATATATGAAGGATTTTGGGCTTTGATGATATTGCTCTGCATATGGTTTTGCACTTTGCATACAAATTGTTCACCTAGGATGGTGAAGGGCTATTGCTTGTGCTCAGGTTCATCTTTGTTGTGGAGCTAATTTTATAAATTTAACCAATTATGCTAATATGTAGGAACATAGAAGATAAAAGAACAAAAATAAGAATAAGTAGACAATTAATTGCTATTAATATTACTTGTCATCAATAACTTTTTTTTATTTAGGGTTAACACCATTATCTTCATTAATTTAAACAATGAAATAAATATTTTAAATTAATGTTTAGTTAATCCATTTTCTTGAGAAAGTTAATTAATGAGAGATAGAATGTGATGGGAAAAAAGAAAGAAAGAAAGGTAATATTCTGAAATGAAAGTGGAGGAAAGAATAAAAATAAAGTGTAAGATATATATAGAGAGAAAGAGAATAATTTAAAGTTGGAAAGTGATTGGAATAGAGTGGTTGAGGTAGATGGATAATTAAAAAAAAGGTGAGAAAATGAGAGACGAAGAGTGTAAGAGAGGAGCAGAATGAGAAAATATCTTCGTAAAAGAGATAGAGGGGCATAAATAGATTATAAATGAGAGGGGAAAAAATTGGAATAAATTTAAAAAAGTGGGATGCTGACATTTTTAAAATTTGAGGAGTTTGTTACAAATTTGTGTCAACCAAAATTTATTATTGCAAATTTAGATCACAAATTTTATATCTATATTATAAACAAATTGTATAATTTTATGATTTATGACAGTAAAAGAGAAAAACTCTTGCTTTCTTTTTTTTTCAAGATTCAAGCAAGGGAAAAAAACCTGAAAAAAAAAAGTGAAATTTATAATATAGACAAAAGATTTGTATTCTTGTAAAGTGAAGTAAACTAATATAAATTATTCTTAAAATCTTATCCAATAATTTTGCATTGAACTGATTTTTTATTATAATATTAAGCATTTAATGACTTAGCCATGACTGGCTATATGATATCGTCCCTCATTTTTCAAGTTTAACACATACCATCTTTAGTTTCTTGACACGACTAAAAGATTGATATTTTCTTCTAAGTGCAGGAATGTTGAAATAATAAATAACCTGGCAAAACCGGGATCAAACCGCAGAGAGGTTAATTATACAAATTATAGATAACAATTATAAACAACAACAACAACAATAATAGTACCAATAATAATACTAATAATACTAGTAGTAGTAGTAGTACGAATAGTAGTAGTATAATAACAATAACAACAACAACAATAATAAAGAAGAAGAAGAAAAAATAGATAAGAACTTTGAGATGGAAAATTAAAATAAGAATTAAACAATGATAACAAACAAAGTCAAGGTTAAAGGATCCACTAATGATATGTCAAACAAGTATAGTATAAACTCTTATTATTCAATTGAAAACCACACACAAAGGAGGTTCCAATTAGATTATAGATTGTTAACATGATTACATTAGTCATCTTATTCAATTAATGCTAATACTTGTAAATTTCATCAAGCATTCATGATTATAACTTATGTTAACAACAAATCAAGTTCCTTTCATAGCTCAGGTGTCGGTTATACCATACAGTATGGGCTATGAAAGTGCCAAGCATTTGTTGTACCAATTGTTATACAACATAAATCAAGATTAATCATTTAACAAGCAAAGTATTAAAGAGTGAACAAGATAACAAATATAAAACATGTTAGTATCAAACATTAAAGTCCATATTAAGTTTATACTATACTTATTCTTACACCATTAGTGTAACCTTTTCACCTTGACATAATAAACTTAGCTAGACATAATGAAAGAAAGAAAAATAGATAAACAAAATAAGAATATAAATAGGACAAGAGTTAACAAAGCAAAGAAAAGGAAATGAAAGGCATAAACTTGATATTAATGAAAGCAAAATATAACCAATACAAAAAATACAAAGAGAGAAAACAAGAGCATGGTCTTGATTTGGACACCGAGATACCTAAATGCATGGAAAATACCTCCTTTTATAGGCTAAAATTGAGAACTATTGATTTGATGACTAATTGATGAGTAGGTGGTCAACTCTTAACTTGGTGACAATCCTTATCTTCTCTTGTCTGCCCAAAACATCATTGATAACATCAAAATTAAAGACACTTGAAAATATGAAAGTTCTAGGAAATTATCTTAGCTTTCTTGTGTAAAAAATTCAGCTCATTTCGACTTCTGAAACTCCAGAGATGGCCAAAATACTGAATAGTATTTAGGCTGGAGGACAGATTCCAGCTTCTTGGGCTCCATATGAAAGTTGTAGGTCTATGTTTTACCTTTCCATCCATATAAAATAGATCTAAATCTGAGATCTATAGCTCTAGATATGACCCAATTACCGAACAGTGTTCCAGTTTGGATTGCACCGACATCTCTTTTATAAGTTTGGCCATCTCTTTATCCTTTCAATTTCAATTCTTAAATTCATCAATCAATCCTTTCATTTAAATGATAGGCTTGCATTTAAAATGAACATTTACCATAAATTAAAGGTATTTTATATTATTAGATATATTATTATGAAACATGCTTTAATTAAGGAATTATTGATACTTCAAGTGCAAAATTATGATTTAAAACCTTGATAAAAACACACTTTTAAGTATTAATCACACCCCCCAACTAGCTTATTACTAGTCCCTAGCAATCAAAGCGTTAAAATAGAAACATAATTTGCAAATTCCACAAAGCAAGGTATTCATCATTTAACTTTCATTAATTTATCTAGATAAACAAACTCTCGTTAAATTTATATACCTGCTCAATACCTCTTAACAAGATATTCATAAACCTTTTTTTTGTGCTCAATGCATCAACACATAATTATGGGGCTTTTCTTGGAATTCTTGGAAGAAAATAAAATTTTTGTTCTAATGTTTAAGGTTAACTTTCTTGAGTTGGGATTATTATTTTTGTCTTTTTTTTCTTATTTTTTAATATATATACATATAATTTAAAACACCATGCATCTTTAACCCATGTAACGAGCTTTCAACTAATAACTCCCAGACCAGTTGGTCTTAGGGCATTAGGTGTTAAGATACCCCTACGAGTTTAGTAACTCGGGTCGCAGATACTGATATGTAGATATTGCAATGTTTGATTCCCTTAAGCTTTTCTCCTCAACCCATGTAACAAGCGTTGGGCCAATAGCTTCCAAGTCAGTTGACTTTAGGGTATTAGGTGTTAAAACACCCCTTCGGGCTTAATTGCTTAGGTTAGAGAGGCTACGAAACCAAACTTATCTACATTTTTATTATTATCATTTTTTTCTTTTTCTTCTTTTTTTTAATTATATACTATCCATTACCCTTAGTTATTATCTTTAACAAAAGAACATAAATAATGTAATAATCCAATATGCAACCCACAATCATATGTTAAAGTGTGTGTGTGTAAATTAAGGTTTAAGAATGCATGTTAAATAAGTATATAAACAAAATTAAGTGATAACAATACGAGAGTTTGTAAATCTAAATATTTCAAGAAGTATTATGATAGACTTTGTTATGAATGATTACTAAGATGCGTCTCAAGAGTCATAAAAAGTTCTCCTTATTCTGTTATCATAGTAACAACAATTTTGCACATGCTTTATAAAATAAAAAGCATATTTTTTTTTAGCTACTACCCTTTCCCCCAAACTAAAATGAGACATTGTCCTCAATGTTTAAATGTAGAAAGATAGAGTATAAAAGATATCACCTAAAATAATGAACACTGACAAACCTGAAACACACTAAACAAATATAAGAAACAACAAAACACAATAATAAAACCAAAAAACATAAAGATTCACAAATGAAGACTCAAATCCAATCTAAGCTTTTTACAGCTTTTCTTAGTTAACCAATTTATGCGACTCATGGAAGGATTAATTATAGGAATGAAATATTGTAGTCGATCAATCAATTGTTCAATAGACCACCTGGTAAAGTAATGAAGGCATCAGTATGGTTAAACATTGCATTCATTAAAGCTAACATTGTAGAGACTTGAAGTTCCTCTCTAATTGTTTTTCCAATTATGTCCCTTTGTGCTAAAGCTTTGGGGACGACCCCCAAAACTTGACTACCTCCTAAAAATACAGTTATTGACACACCTCTCATTAACCCAAGACTGCCTCCCCCATACACTAAATGAATCTTTCTCTCAACTAGCACTTGACCAAGATGATTTGCTGATTCTAAAAACTCATTTTCTTTCCCAGGACTAGATCCACCAAAAACACAAATATTTCTTATATGATGACCTAAAGAACTTGCCATCTCTACACACTTTGGTATTTGTTGAATGTATGGGTTGAGTAAAAATGAAACGAAGGAAGAGAGGGTTTTATAGATGAGAAATTAAAAAGGCCATCATACCACCTATATGTAGGTCAGCTAGAGTCTCACACTTTCTCTCTTTATTTATTTATTTACTTACTTTTGAAAAAGCATATGTATGTACAAGTAGTTGTGACTCTGGCTCACATCTTCCCTTGGTTTTACATCTAAGAATGGCTTAAATGCCCTTTATGGGTCGGGGATAGGCTTCCCATCTAATTTTCTCAAAAACTAGCAAACAGGGTCTTTTTTAGTCAGATTCCCAAGACTAAGTTAATCATGTTCTTTATGAAATAGTGGCTATAAATCATGAATTGCAGATACACATCTCCACTAGGATGCGCCTCAAGAGTCAATAGAAGGTTATCTAAAGACTCCTTACTCAGGCTGACATGACAAAGAGATTGATGTCTTCTCCCAAGTGCAGGAG
>SRLM01009913.1:0-22345 GCA_015708895.1 Populus ilicifolia
ATGGTGAAAGTGGTGAGCAAGTGGTTCTTGTAAGCCAAAGCGGCACTGTCAATCGAATTAAAGTTAGGGATATTTCAATACAGTCCCGCTTTGCAAGGTATGCATGGTTGTTTATACCAAAGTATTTTCTAAGCTCATTTGTTGACAGCAACAATGTCTGGGTCTATCCATGTGATCTAGTGGAATATATTCTTCCATGCACCTGTAAACATCAAATTTGCATTTCTTCAGGAATTTCTCTTCCAAAAGAAACCAAAATAAATTATCTCGTTTCTTACCACCTTTGGAAAGAGAGTTGATTGTTGATGGTCCAGAATTGATATGCTCTATAGGTTCTTGCTAGGCAGGTTTGTAACAAATTCTGGATGTGAAAACTATCCATGTTGATTTCAGCTACAAAAAATACCGAAGTGCCTTGGTTGAATTTTGAGGGATAATGTTTATGATTTAAAGGTTGAAATATGATAACTGAAAACTGAGCTAAGTTAATCCTATAAATGGTTCCTGGCCACTTGGCTAATCTTGTATGGTAATTTTGTTAGTGTTTGCTGTCATCTCTCTCCAGGGGAGTTATTTTGATGCGGCTGGAGCATGCTGGCAAGATTCAGTCAGCTTCATTGATCTCCGCTGTGGATCCTGAATTAGAGGAATCGGCACCTGTGCCTGAACTCCTATCCGAGACATCATTATAACAAATTCTGGGGATCACTTGTAAATGTCATGTGCAATTGGATCTTGGGTGAATCTTCCTCGTGCAACCTTGAAAACTTAGTTGGCCTTCTGCTGTTAATTATTAGAGTACAAAAGGGAATGTGGGTTAGACAGTGTTGGTGCTAGCCTGTTCATTGTTAAACTTTTCGGATCACTGATCTAAACCTCTGAAGATCATAGCTGGAGCACGCCCTTGATGTGCAGCCTTATGAGACAACTATCATATCAAAAAATTCTGTCCATATCATTTATTTAGACCTCTTTATGGGAAAAAAAGAGAGAAATCACCCTAAGTTGCTTTCAATTTTATGGTAAAATGTATCTTTTGTGTTTTAATGCTAAAACTTGCCCTAAACATATTCATTGTTGGGGGTAATAGACTATGAAGTCCTAGAACATTGATTAGGGTCCTAAACCTGGATCCCGCCTGATACTCGCTTTTAAAACACGGATGTTGGACACCAAAGATGGTGAAGATTGAGTTGGGTTTCCAACCTGATTTACTTCGATTATTTTCAAATGCCACTACTTATATTTAATGAACCTGATAGATCAAGTTAACATAATCTAAATCTAATTTGGAATGTGTTCCAAAATCCCAAGAAACTAAGAAGCATAACATTGATATTTATAAGAAAAGAAAAAAAAAAAAACCTTCAGTTTCGTTTACGTTGGACTTAGCCGATGCTAGTTTAAATATAGATGGCAGATTTGAGCTGCGGTCCAACAGTGTGTTTCAAAACTTCTGATTTTTTTTCTTTAAATTAATTTGTTTTTTTAATATTCTTGAGTTGATATATTGATTTAAAAAATAAATTTTAATGTAGTGTATTTTAAAATAAAAAACAACATCAACTACTCTCCCAACCAATCAAATATGAACTCTACATGGCAAAAAAAAAAAATCCGACGCAGAGTCTCCATTCATGCATGACCTCCCCCGTCCGCTATTCGTGCTAGGGCTTGGAAGATTTCGGACACCCCTATTTGTCAAATCTGACGAATTTCATCAGAATCAGGGTAAGTTGATGATGAATTCCTAGATTTTCTATAGTAATATTGCTTAAAATGCTAACAAAATTGGAAACCCCAGAATGATGAGACAGAGACACCTCTAGGAGCATCCATCTCATGATCAAGTTTTAGCTCAGTTCTTGCCTACGTTGTTAGCACATTCAAGATGAGAAGCTCACTTCTTTTTGTGGTCTCATTCATGATTGGTCTGCTCTTGCTTTCTTCTCATGAAGGCAATGTTACACGAGGGAACGATTTCTTTCAGGTTTTCTTCTCTTAAAGCGTTACCTTTCCCTTTACCTCTGTCAAAGCTTGTCGTGTATTCTAGACATTGTACTAGTTGGCCGGCCAGCACTCACCGTTTGCTAAAAAAGTTTTTTTATTCTATAAAAAATGAAATTTAAATTAGACTCTCAAACTTAATTTTTCACCAATTAAGCTCTGAACAAGATTAATTTGATCCATTTAAAGTCTAATTAAGTCTTTACATTTAATTAAATCCTTTAATTGGATCAAATTAATTTTTAAATATAATTAAAATTTAATTTGACCCATGATTAAATTAAATTGACCCATTAAAAATCTAATTATATCATCGGACTTAATTTTCATGCAAATTCGTCAAATAATTATTTAATTTGATCCTAAATTTATATTTTTTTCCTTTATTTTTTGGCATAATAGGGTATAATTATGCAGTTTGATTCCTCAATTTACTTTTTTCATGTTGCCAATCTTTATTATTATTTAAAAAAAAATTAATTTTTGGTGAATAATCCAGAATTGGGTTATAACAAACACAATTTAGTTACCTTGACGGGTTTAAGAAAAATAAATCTAGCATCATCAAGTCTACGTGTGTTTGTATATATATCCTCATTGAAAATCTAAAAATGAATGCAATTTCTATCACTAGCTTTTAATAATGTTACAAGATTTTTAAGTTTTGTAAATGTGTACAAGGGAATGGACATCGATCTCTATTATTTCTCTGTTTTTTCTTTTCTTTTCTTTTATAGTATTACCTTCTACTTTGTTCATCTAGAAAAAAAAACATATATTGATGCCTTCCTAGACTAGATAAAACATCATAGAATCTAAGATAACTTAATTATTGTCTCGGGGGGGGACAAGAGTACTATGACAGAATAGAAAAGACAGAAATTCATTTTAGAATTATTCTACAAATATATTTATTTTATATTTTTATCTTTATTTCTCTAATTAACACATTTACGTCCTTTAATGAAATCCAAGGAAACAATAAATCTTGTCTCTAGCAAATTTATTTATTTAAAAAAAAAACACAAACCAAAAGAATCTCTTCTTTTTCTTATTTCATGGCTTTAATTTCTATTTATAATATATCATTTTTCACCCCTTATGCTCTTTCCTTTATTCCTTCTCCTTGGCAATGGTAACAAGTGATTCAATCAAGGAAGGGTACGAGAAAGATGAGAAGAGCAGCAAAGCATAAGGTGGCCCTTGCTTATCTATTTATATTTGTTACCAAAACGCTGAATGTGCCATCAAGTTAATAGCCTTAATTTATCCTCCAATCAATGGATTTCATTCCAATGCCCAGTGCTGATGTTCTTGGTGTTCTTGTTGCTATATCTTCAGTCGCCATCGCTGCAGCTTCTTATTATTATGTTCTCAGCAGAAAACCCAAAGGTGTGGTCATGCAACTCCTGGTTCATGTTTTTAGGCCATGTTTTGTGCTTGTCATGGGTGCTAAAGTTGTTTTTTCTTGCTTTCAGGCTGCCTAGACCCTCAGAAATTCAAAGAATTCAAGCTAATTAAGAAGACACAGATTAGCCCTGACACTGCGAGGTTTAGATTTTCTCTTCCAACACCCAAATCAGTGTTGGGTCTTCCTGCTGTATCTTACGTTCTTTGCAGGTTCAAAATGTCCCTTAACCCTCTCATTTTCCATATATATTATCAATTTGGAGGGAAAATTACGCTGAAAATCCTATACTTCAGTTGTTTTTACACTTGTCCTTTGTGTTTTTAAACTCTACAGTTTACGTACATGGTAATTGTAAAACGGACTAAACTATAGGATGATTTACGATATAAACTATTAAGTGAATAACAAGATTTGGGATGTAAACTATAGTTTTAAAAATTAACAATGGTAAATATAAAAATAGCTGGACAACAGGATGGTCACCGTAATTTTTTTTTCTAATTAATATTACATGTTTAATTTTGTTGAGCAGGGCAAAGGACCGTGAAGGTCATGAAATTATAAGATCATATACACCTATCACTCTGGATTCTCAAGTTGGTTACTTTGAACTAGTTGTAAAAGTAAATAGACCCTCCATCCAAATCTAAATCTTTTTAGCTACATATATATATAGAGAGAGACACACACACTAATGCGTGATTTGATGCGTGAAATGTTTTCCCCAAGTAGATGTATCCAGAAGGAAAGATGTCACAGCATTTCAGGGAGATGCGTGAAGGGGACCATCTAGCAGTGAAGGGACCTGAGGTGCGTGCATGAATGCCCTCATTTTTCTACACCGATTATTTATAATTCATTCGACGTGAAGAAATCTTGGAGAATGTTAACAAACTAATGATTAAGTTCTTAAACAATCTACCAACAAAGATATTAATATTGTAGCAACGATATTATTAATTTGTTGGAACTATTAAACTGATTTTATTTTTATTTTTTTGGTTTGTGTTTTTAGGCTTTTAAGATCCCGTTCGATTACAAACCTGGCCAAGTTCGGGCGTTCGGAATGATCGCCGGAGGCAGTGGCATCACCCCAATGTTCCAGGTCCAGGCGTGATGACCACTGAAAAATCTTCAGTAACTTCCTTCTAGGAGTGAAATTTTAGCATTACTGATATGAATTATTAATTACTGTTGTTTCCTGGATCCAGCTTACCAGAGCCATACTAGAGAACCCAAAAGATAAAACCATCGTGCATCTTATTTATGCCAATTCCACATTTGAAGATATTCTTCTCAAGGTAACTCTTGCGTTTCACGTCGCTTTTGGAAGTACATTACATCTATGCAAAGGAATTAAACTGTTCGCGGATCGGGTGACAGGGTACACCATTTCAACTGAGTTACTTGGATCAATAAAAACAACATCGTTTTTATATAAATCATGTCTTGAACTGGATCAATAATTTTACTAGGTCAACTTCAACTTGCTTTTTTTCTTTTCTTTTTTTAAACTCATTCAGGCCAGCTTACCTGTCGTGCTAGATTAACTCGTCAAATTAAAACATGTATATATATATATATATATAATGAGCTTGAAATGTTGAGATTTTGGATTTTGTGCAGGAAGATCTAGATGATTTCGCTAGCAAATTCCCCGATCGTTTCAAAGTTTATTATGTCCTCAGCCAGGTGAGTGTTCATATAGATTTTCACCTGACAACTATACATTATTATTATTATTATCATCATCGTCATCTTGGGATCGATTGTCATTATACTCTCCCAATATTTTTGGCAGCCTCCTGAAGCATGGACCGGTGGTAGTGGTCATGTATCCAAAGAAATGATTCAAAATCACTGCCCACCTCCTGCCCCTGACATCCGGGTCATTTTTTCTATTTTTAACTATCTCTATTTTTTATATGTATTTTTTTTTATAACAAAATGCTGTCTCCTTGATGAAAACAAACCTTCTAATTGGGCTACAACTATCAAATATTCTTCAAATTACAGATTCTGAGGTGCGGGCCACCGGGCATGAGCGAGGCCGTGGCAGCTCATCTTAATGCACTTGGATACTCATCCTCCATGCAATACGATTTCTTCTAATTTATCATTACGTATCGCCGAATATGTACTTTCTCTAGCTTTCGCGAAGACTTGCAATGCAAATTGGCACCGACTAGGGTTTGTCCCCTGCTAGTTGCCATTTGTCAGCGTAAACCCACCCGCGTATATACCATGCTTGTCTGTAAAAAGAAATTTCATTCAAACCCGGCATCGCACGGGCCAATAATCAAATATAAATTATTTTAATAAAAATATTGTTGTTATTTAACTCGGTGTAATTTATTTTGTAAATTCTCAATAAAAGTCAGATTTTAGTTTTAACTGTTTTGGCTTATATATATATATAGAGAGAGAGAGAGAGAGCCAAACTCAATCAAAATATTGAATTAATATTTAACCGGTAATACGAAAATGACTAGCGTCCAACCAGTAATGCTTGCTAGAATCGGGAGGGAAAAAGGAAGGAGGTTAGAAATAATTTACAACAATAGCCACAGTGTACAAGTAGGCTGCAGTTGACTGGATGGAGGGCCAGGCTTGCAAAGTCAACAGTCTTATAATCAATTGATTTAAAGCTTTATAAATGGATCCAAGGGAATGGACATCAGTCTCCATTCTTCCTTTTCTTTTATAGGATTATCTTCTGCTTCGGTAATCTAAATTTGCAATCTGATTTGATTCTGCAAGAAATTAAAAAAAAAATTGAAACTAAAGGTGCTATGTCAGACAATATGGTATAATGATAAAAAATTTAAGATTTATATAGTAGGTTTTGAACTCAAGTTAAAGAATATACATCATGTAAAAACCTGAAATAATCACGGTTTTAATTGTTCATCTGAAGCCATAAAATATATTTTTAAATTATGAAATTCTTAAAAAAAAAGTGTTGTGACAGCATAAATAATAAAAATTTATTTTATAATTATTCTAAGAATCTATTTATGTTATATTCCTAGCTTTATTTGTCTAATTAAAACGCATTTATGTCTTCTAATGAAATCCAAGGGAACAGTAAATCTTGTCACTATTTACCAAATTGAAAAACAAACACAAACCAAAAGAATCTCTTCGTTTTCTTTTTTCATGGCTTTAATTTCTATTTATAATATATTCTTTTTTAACCCTTTATGCTCTTTCCTTTATTCCTTCTCCTTGGCAATATTGGTGAACAGTTATTAAATCAAGGAAGGGTATGAGAAAGATGAGAAGAGCAAGCAAAGCATAAGCTGGCCCTTGCTTATATATATTTGTTACCAAAACGCTGAATGTGCCATCAAATTAATAGCCTTTATCCAATCAATGGATTTCATGGCAATGCCCAGTGCTGATGTTCTTGGTGTTCTCATTGCTATATTTTCAGTCGCCGCCATCGCTGCGGCTTCTTATTTTTTTCTCGGCAGAAAACCCAAAGGTGTNGCACCTGTTGGTTCATGTTTTCTGCCATGTTTCGTGTTTGTCATGGATGCTAATGTTGTTTTCTCTTGCTCTTAGGCTGTTTAGACCCTCAGAGATTCAAAGAATTCAAGCTAATCAAGAAGACACAGATTAGCCCTAATTCTGCGAGGTTTAGATTTTCTCTTCCTACACCCAAATCAGTGTTGGGTCTTCCTGTTGGAACCCATGTTGTCTGCAGGTTCAAAATGTCCCTTAACTCTGTCATTTTCCATATATATATATATATATACTATCAATTTACGGATGGATCATCAATTTTTTGGGAAAATTACGCTGAAAATCCTATAGTTTAGTTGTTTTTATATTCATCCTTTGTGCTTTTAAACTTTATAGTTTACATCCTTAGTAATCGTAAAAGTATTTAAGATATAAACTATTATGGGAATAAGAAAATTTATGATATAAACTATAATTTTTAAAAACCTGGATAATAAATATGAAATATAAAATAAGTTAAACTATAAGATGTTCGTTGTGATTTTTTCTAATTAATATTACATGCTTTTTTCTTCTTCTTTTTTGTTGAGTAGGGGAAAGGACAGTGAAGGTCAAGAAGTTACAAGACCATACACACCTATTACTTTGGATTCTCAAGTTGGTTACTTTGAACTGGTTGTAAAAGTAAATATTCCCTCCATCCAAATCTTTATGTGTGTGTGTGTGATACTGGCCGGGTCATTCATCGTCGGTGAAATAGACGAGCAGCCCGGCGTGATTTAAATCGTGAAATGTTTTCTCCAAGTAGATGTATCCAAAAGGAAGGATGTCACACCATTACAGGGAGATGCGTGAAGGAGACTATCTAGCAGTGAAGGGACCTCAGGTGCGTACATACTCTCATTTTTCTACACCGATTACTTAGTATTCATTCGATATTTGTGAAGAAATCTTGAAGAACATTAACAAATTAATGATTAAGTTCCTAAGCAATTTGCCATAAAAAATATTAATATTGTAGCCAACGATACTATTAATTTGTTCGAACCATTAAACTGATTTTTGTGTGTGTGTTTTTATGCTTTTAAGGGCCGGTTCAATTACAAACCCGGCGAAGTTCGGGCGTTCGGAATGATCGCCGGAGGCAGTGGCATCACCCCAATGTTCCAGGTCCGTGCGTGATGACCATTGAAAAATCTTCGGCAAATTCCTTCTAGGAGTGAAATTTTAGCATTACTGATATGAATTATTAATTACTGTTGTTTCCCGGATCCAGCTTACCAGAGCCATACTAGAGAACCCAAAAGATACAACCATCTTGCATCTTATTTATGCCAATTCCACGTTTGAAGATATTCTTCTCAAGGTAACTCTTGCATCTTGCATGAATGGATATATATAAAATGAGTTCGAAACGTTGAAGTTTTGGATTTTGTGCAGGAAGATCTAGATGACTTCGCGAGCAAATTCCCCGATCGTTTCAAAGTTTATTACGTCCTCAGCCGGGTGGGTTTACATATATGCTTTCTCCTCGCTGCTATGGATCCTGCTTGAATCAGGATCCAACATTATTAAATTTTGTTAAAGTAAAAGCCAATATATAATTTATTTATATATTTAATAACATTTATAATTTAAAATAATTGAATAAAAAATCAAATATTGATAAAAATTTGAATTATAAAATTAAAATATCTTCTATTGTACTCTCGTTGAGTTTAATTATACAGCTAGGAGATTCGATGTTAATAATCTTGCATTTAAAATTCCCTAAATTTTCTCTTTATCATATAACAAAAATTATTAGTATTTTCATCTCACAACTATATATTATTATTATTATTATTATTACTTTCTTGGCATTGATTGTCAATATACTCTTCCAAAATTTTGGCAGCCTCCTGAAGCATGGACCGGTGGTGGTGGTCATGTATCCAAAGAAATGATTCAAAATCACTGCCCGCCTCCTGCCCCTGACATTCGGGTCAATTTTGTTTTTAATTATCTCTATTTTTTATTACATATCACGGGGGGGGAAAGAAGCATGGCTTTTTTATATATTTATTTCTAGCAAGATTATGGTCTCTTGGATGAAAACAAATCTTCTAATTGGGCTACAGCTAACGAATATTCTTCAAATTACAGGTATTGAGGTGCGGCCCACCAGGCATGAACAAGGCCATGGCAGGTCATCTTAATGCACTTGGATACACATCCTCCATGCAATATGAGTTCTGATGGATCATTACGTATTTCTGTATATTTATTTTCTCTAGCTTTCTCTAATTACCAAGAAGATATGCGATGCAAATTGGCACCAACTAGGGTTTTGTCACCTGTTAATTGCCACTTATTTAAGAATTTGTCAGCGTAAACTTATCCTAGTGCTAGATTTTTTTTTTGTAAAATTAGAGCTCTTGGTTTCTATGTTTTGCTAGATATATCCTTTGCATGAACCCATTTTGTAGCACTCATAACTTAACCAGCTAGCCCTTGGGCATTAAATTAGACTTTTAAATCAATGAAAAATTATAAAATGCAATTCGAAATTGTGGTGCAAATAAGGATGGGATCGGGAAAAGATGGAATGGTGGGGGTAAGAACAAGGCAAGAGTCGGCAGTGAGCCTTGTTGTTGACAAATTGCTTGCATCGCTAACGAAAGAAGTGAAACTATTGAAAGGCGTGAATGATGAATTGGTAGATGTAAAAGATGAATTGGAAGTCATCCATGCTCTCCTGAAAGATGCAGATTCAAAATCTGAGAAGAAGGCGTCGGGGAGGGCGTGAAATTTATTGGTGAACCAAATAAGAAAAAGCTCATCACATTGAAGATATTTCATCAATGATTACATGATTCATGTGGCAAGACATCCTGATCATCGATGTCGATTCCTACGTATAATTTCTTCTTTTATTAAAACATTCAATTCGCGCCGTGATGTAGCTTCAGAGATCAAAGATATCAAAACATCACTTTCTAGTCAAAGAGCATCAAGTAGGAGCAGCAACGCAAGAAAGAAGAGGATTAATGCATCAGCCTCGACTGAGTTTTCTTTTCACTGAAGAAGCTGAGCTTGTTGGGATTGAGTCTCCTAGAGATGAATTGATAAGCTACTTAGTAAGTGGAGTTTATCAAAGGATAGTGATCGGAGCTGTTGGTGTGGGAAAAACCACACTGGCCAAGAAAGTACATGACAACCACCGGGTGAAAGAGAAATTCCGATACCATTCTTGGGTCACCGTGTCTCAATCATATGATACGAGGGAGCTACTAAGGAATATCCTGAAGAGATTCTATGAAGCGAAGAATGAGCCTTTTCATGATAGAGTTGTTACAATGGACGAGGAGTTGTTGATCAAGGAGATTAGAGAATATTAACGACAAGAACCATTTTTGGTTGTATTTGACGATGTATGGGAAATAGGATTTTGGGGGAACAAGGAGCATGCGTTGTTAGATCATGATAATGGCAGTAGAATATTGGCTACAACAAGAAATGAGGATGTTGCTAATTTTAGTACAGGATCTTCATTGGTTCATGTCTATCGTATGGAACCTTCAACTCAGAAGGGGGCATGGGATCTCTTCTGCAATAAAGCATTCAGGTTTGAGTTTAAAGGGCAATGTCCAAAAGATCTGGAGGAATTGTCACGCGACATTGTTAGAAGATGTGGAGGATTACCGCCACGAGAAATTGTGACTGTTAGTGGACTTCTAGCTACCAAAGAAAAGACCATTCTTGAATGGAAAAAAGCTCTGAGAGACCTTGGTGGTTCTGCAATGGTGAGTGACCCATATATTGATAATGTCAATAACATTCTATCTCTCACCTACGGTGATCTGCCTTACCACCCCCGGTCTTGTTTCTTATATTTTGGCATGTGACCTGAGGATTTTCCCATTAAACTTGGAAGAATAATTCAACTATGGGTAGCTGAGGGTTTTGTACAAGAAAAACCAGGCATGACACTAGAGGAGGTTGGAGAAGAATACTTCATTGAACTCATTCGTCGAAGTTTGGTTCAAGTGGATAAAGTTAGTTTGAAAGGAACTCCCTAAACATGTCGTGTTCATGATTTGGTACATGATGTCATTCTTTCCGAGTCAAAGGAGCCGAGTCTCTGCCATGTTTCCAGTAGTTTTTCAACCTTCGAAAGGCATAGCGCGACATCTCTCCATAAGCAACAGAGGAAGCAACACTCAAAATATTATCACCAAGTCTCAAACTCGCTCTGTTGTAGCTTTTAACGAAGTAAAGCTGCAAGAAGGCCACAAAGTCAGTAATATTTACAAAATTTAAGCTTTTGACTACATTAGATTTTGGTAACTGTCCAATAGACCACCTTCCCAAAAAGGTGGGAAATTTGATACATCTAAGAAATTTAAACTTCAGAGAAACCAGAGCAGCAGAACTTCCAAGATCGATAAGAAAGCTTCATGACCTGGAGTCCTTGGATTTGAGAAATTCTTTCGTGGAGGAGCTGCCAGTTGAGATCAGTACGTTCCCTGAATTGCGACATCTTTTGGCTGATGATAGAAAGACTCGGGCATTGAAGATACATGGCAGCATTAAGCATTTGGAGTTCTTGCAAACGTTGTTTCTAATTAAAGTCTCAAGAAGTGAGATAGATCTGCATAGCAGATTTCGAATTTGATTTAAAACGTATTTTTTTTTTTGTAAGAGTTTACTTTTTTAAAGAAGTAAAATTTTCTCAAATGAAAAAAAAAAAGAAGTTGTTTCTAATTAAAGTGGACCGTGATTTAAGCTTGATCAATGATGGCCTCCAAGTGTCGACGAAGATGAGGAAATTGGGGATCATCAATTTGAAAAGAGAACATGGAAGGTATCTATGCACTGCATTAGAGAAGATGACTTACCTGCGGTCGCTACTTGTTTTTTCAATCAATCCCAGGAGTGAGATTCTTCAAGTCCAATCAACATCTTCTCCTCCTCTTCAGCTGCAAAGTCTCCTAGTTGGATTCCCAAACTACACAATCTGGAACTGAGTTTGAGTTTTACAAACTTGATGGATGATTCCATTAAAGTCCTTCAAGCTCTGCCCGATCTAAAATATCTTGCACTTGCATGGGCATACAACGGAGAGAAGATGCATTTTGAAGGAGGAGGGTTTCAGAAACTCAAGTTTCTCTCTCTTGCAGGCTTGAGCAATCTGAATGAAATGTTAATAAACGAAGGAGCATTGTCACTTCTTAAAAGGCTAGAAATGGGACCCTGCCCAAAACTAAATAAGGTGCCCTCTGCAAATCAAAACTTGAGGTATCTCAAAGATTTATCGTTCGCAGGGATGACAAATGAGTTCACTCATAGATTGTCAAGGCAATAATCCGAGATAGTGGGGCACATACCGATTCTCCGATATGATGTTACTTATGATCCCAATGATGAAGGATCTTATGGAGCATTTGGATGAAGAATCAACATGAGCTAACATTTATGAGATTACAGGCATGCTGCATCCCTTTAGAATTTACTTCTTTAAAACGGTACCACGTTAATTAATAATATTAGCATAACTTTTGATATTTCTACATGTATGTTGTTGCTTGGATATGTACATGTTGCACGGACTTCAGACTGTCAATCAACCTTAGAGTAATGCAAAGTCAGCCCTGCTAAAAACTTGGCGAGAAGGTATGGTCAGCATCAGCTGGATGGAACACGGTAGATGTGTCTTTTTAATGTTTCAGGGGAGACTAGTTCTTCTCTTCAGTAAAACCTTTTTCGAGTTTGTGATTTGGTTAATCTGTTTCAAGTGGTAAGAACACTGGCATGTAGAATTTATGAAATGTCTGTCCATGCATGTGTTGTTACCAACCATTGAATATGATAGGATCTAGTAATGTGCTCGGAAAAATATGTGAGCTCTTCATGAATCTAAAACAATAGAACTTAAGAGAATTAATTAATGTCATTTCTTTTCTGTTAATCCAAGAATTTTATGGATGGTGTATGATGATCTATGCAAATCTTGGGCTGTTAAGCATTTGAAACGAGATGATTTTATGATCCAATAAACTTTGAAACGACAACTTTTACGAAGAGCAACGATGTAATGATAAATGTCTGGCCAAAATTCTGGCGCTGTGGTTGTACCTATTCAATCTGAATGGCTGCCATAATCCATCCATACCATTCCAAATGTTCATTCTCTTCATGACTCCAATCCATTTGTTGACAAACTTCAATGCAAAGATGAATATAATTAATAAGAGAGTGAACGGTTTATAATGCTTTGCAATCTTAGTCAATGATTTCTCCTTCTTCAACCCTATAAACTTCGTCAACAAGATCACATTTTCCCATGACAAAACCATTCCCTGGCTCCACTTGTGCATCATGTTCGTCGCCATCATCTCTATCACCAAAATCTTCAGCTATTGTATTGTTCGGAACTTTGGAGTCTTCTTCACCAACAAGTGAAGGTTTTTCTTCCAGTGGCTCACCCTTGCAACCATCTTCTTTAACCGCTCCCAAAGGAAACTTCAAAGGCTTATCCGACCAATCCTTGAAGAAAGAGTTCACCACCATGAACCTAAAAACCTGCAACAACCGGTGCTTATCCCTCTTTATATCTGCACAAAGAAGCTTCTCCAACAGCGTTGGCTTCCTATCCTCGTTTTCTAATCCAAGCTGCATGTCTGACCGACCTTTTCTCTTGTATCTTCCTCTTCTATCATGCTTGTTCCAGAATCTCCCCTTCTTAGTCATGGACCTTCTGTTATCTTCCCTTCCATGCTCTTGTTTCTCTGAATCTAACAGATGGTGTGGTGGTATTTCTGCAGCTTCAACTCCTAACTTCTCTGAATCTAACAGATAGCTTAGTGGTGTTTCTGCAACTTGAACTCCTAACTTCTCTGAATCTAACATGTATTCCGGTGGTATTTCAGCAACTTCAACTCCTAGCTCAGCCTGCTTTGCCAAAATCTCCTTGAGTTGCTGCATGAAACATTTCCAAGAAATTACCAAATGCTGAAGCATGTTGTAGTTCAAGAATTTTCAATAGTTCCTTGATATAGATTTGCATCACCTTATGAAAACCAACCAATCCTTTCATAATATAAATGAAATGCATACTTTTGATAAGCATATTGTGAAATTTTCCCAATTATTACTGGCATTAAGTAGATTTTTAATCCAAATAACTATAGAAAGGCCATTCTTCCTCTCTTTCATCCCCATTATAAGATGAGATTTCTAGTGATGAATGATATAATCATCCGTTTAAACACCAGCTTCTGTGCATTGCAAATATGGGCACCCCAGATGTTATGATCAACAGTATAACCAAGTGACAGCCTTAGTTTTCTCCTAACCACTCCAATCTAACTCTTCACACCAACTTATCATCAAATTTTCTTGGCAGAGCATTTAGAACCTACATGACAGTAAAAGATCACTTTCCATGAGAACGTAGGCTAGACTATAGACTTCATTTATTGTTCTACATGACAGACAGACATCCAAACATTAAATATTAATTACCAAAACCAATAGGTGAGAGAAAATTCTGTATAAGGCTATAATTTGGGACAGGATAGAAACCTATGCTGTGGAATAAAATGTAACATGGCAGAATGCCATTTTTCACTGACATATATGCTTAGCCAGAGAAACATGATCGTCCATTTAGAAGAACATATTAAACAAACAAGATCTTGTCAAGTGGCACTGGTGTTGAAAGCATGAGATAAAGGTCTTGTCTTCAAGGTTATGAGCCAAATATACAATACAATAGAAACAATGAAAAATAGAGTACCTTGCGACGGAAGTTGGCCTCTTTATCAATGACCCCAGAGTCTATTAGCTTTTCAGTCTGCTTCTGCAAGCGTCAAGTTCATGATCAACTCAATTATGTAAGATAATAATTAAATTAATGCAGCAGAATGATACAGAACATGATCGAACCTTCTCTATGTTGGTTTTTGTTGGGAAGTGCTTCCTACGTGATTCACGCCATTGTTTGATTTCTTGTTCCGTGTATATATGAGTTCTGCTAGGTTTACAAATGTACAGAGTTGAACAAACAAACAAAAAAATTCCGTGCAGAAATTGGTGTTGCAAAAGTGGATATTGAGCAAGTGAAAGAGGCAAATAATACATCATAAGAATGATCTGCAGTACATAATCTTGGGGTGAACTAAGCGACTTCAGAGAAAAGGCATAAATGGAAAATGCAGTTTTTACTTTTTTTATTTGACAGAATGCTGTAACTATTTATTACTTCTCATTCACAGATACAATTGTCCAAACAAGCTAGAGCAAAGATAGTCCATTTTCATATTTCAAGTCAACCTGCAATCAATTTGAGTGTGACCTCTTGAACAGAGGAGGCCACACAAGCAGCCTACTCTAAATCAACACCCCACCCACCTGCTAGCTTGAATCACAATATGAGATCAGCCAAACATAACTCTTCCTCAAATTGATCAGTAATGTTTTAGGGATAGATCAGCAAAATTACCTTTTCTGTTCCGTAGCTTGGTTTGAAGGATCAGAGCGACCAAATTTAGCTGCCCTCTCATTGCCTTTCCCTATTAAATTTTTAGAGCACAAAGGTTAAACCAACTATCTCCATCAAGACACACAAGGAAGAGGTAATCTTGTAGCAAGGTCTACAATCACAAACCTTTTCCACCGTGTTTATTAGAAAACCCAAGCTTTCTCTTTCCATTATCCATGCGATGGAACTCGGATTTCTGATGCCTGCAGAAAATGAATTTCAGATGGTTATGAGACACTGCATATAGTAGGAGAAGTACTTAGAACAAAATTTCCAACACACACCCTGATTGTGATTGCTCTCTTTGTGGATTATTTTTGAAGTTTTTTCCAGAAAAGATTCCTCGATTGGGATTTGGAGTACTACCCTGGCCATTTTTAGCAGGATTACCCTACATCAAGAACAGAACACTTAACTTCACCATCTTGGAAAGCAATTGTTTGGGAATGCACAATAAGGTAAAAAAAAAGAAGAAGAAAAAGCATGGACAAAACCATAAAAAGATTTGGAAGAAGATGCCATATACAAGAAAAGCCAAACAATTAAATTGCTAGGGAGTTGACCTCAAATAATAGGGTAGTGAAGCAACTTAGAAAACATGCGGCTACATGAGTGATAGTATACTAAAGCATGGAAAACGTATAAAAAAAACTATGACTATTGGATTGCATAAATCACATGAGCTCAGAAAGAAATCATCCAAGTTAAAAACAAAAAGTACACAACAATGGCGGCTTTTAATCACAGCTGAAATGTAGTTACCTGCCACATATTGTAAGCAGAGGGTTGCAAGTTCTGACTTTGCTGAGATGTAAATGGGTTCCCTTGCACTTGCTGAGTTGCAGCTGGCAAAGGCTTTGGTCCATTTGCAGCCATTGGAGGCATTGCAAATTTCTCACTTTGTTGTGATGCTGGCGAGATCCCTTCCACTTGCTGAGTTGCAACATGCAATGGATTTGACCCATTTGTACCCACCGCAGGCATTACGAAGTTCTGATTTTTCTGTGTTGCAGACAAGTTCCCTTGCATTTGCTGATTTTCAAAAGAGAATTGTTTCGATCCATTTGCACTGGTTGTCGGCATTACAAAATTTGGCTGGTTTGGCTTAACTTGTTGATTTACGAAAAAGTTTGGACTTTGAGCACCTACAACTTGGTGACTACTTGAAGGGACATTAAAGGAACCAACTTGAGAAGTCATTGGCATTTGCATAGGCATAACAGGGTTCATCATATTCTGCATTGGATTTTGCAACAAACCCATATTTTGATTGATTTGTTGAGGCAAATTGGAGAAACCAGGACCAAACAGCTCTCCTTGCAATTGATTTACTTGATTCATCAACATCTTTAAAGCATTCAACTTGTTGACCTGATTTTGTAACTGAAGGATATCCAGATCATTAGGTCCACTCACTAAACCATGTTGTTGATTGATTAAAGGTGGCATATTAGGCATGGCTTGTCCATTTCTTAAAGGGGTGTTTGGATTATTAAAAGGAGTTGGGATTTGAGGATTGACTAAACCCAGCTGAGGTTGCATTGAATTTGTTAAAGAAGGATTTGCTGAAAATCCCTGATAAGTCCAACAAACAAGAAAGAAAAAACCAAAAACAGTTCAAAATTAGAACAAAGAAAAACCCTTTAACATACAAAATTATCAGAGACAGTGAGTGCGATAGAGGAAGGGTGGAATACCTGTTGATTATAAGGAGTAGTGTTGCCCTTTTGTTTGTGGTGTCTAGGACGACGGGAATTGAAGAAAGATTCCATCTTTAAGCGTCAAGACTGCTACTTTACACAATGCGGTAAGCAAGAAGACAGGGTATTAGGGTTTAGGCTTTAACAGAAGAAAAGTGGGCTTGTGTTTCCAGGGTACCGCCTTTTTTTTGTCTCATAGACAAAAAGCATAACTACAAATTAGTCCTAAATTCAGTATTGTTTTTATCACGGACCAGTCCTCAATCTTTAAAGGTTATTAATGTTTCCCACATCTTCATAAATCATGAAACATTTATAATGATGACCCTTGTAGGCCTCATTTTGAGCTATCTTTCATACTATAGGGACTAGATAAATTCATGTCAATAAATTAATTAACTCTTAAAATTAACTTGTACTAAATCTTAACGAACTAGACTTAACAAACAGACACAACTTGTCAAACGACACAACATCCACAAGAATGTCCACCGCGACCACCAGTTTTTTCGAACCAGCCTCCGTGACCAGCAGTGGCCGTCCAGTCCTCCACCAAGCCGAAGTAGAATGCCACCTCCTCTCATCTGTAGACCTTGAGACCGAACCCACCACCACCGCGACAACCACCATCAATTCTCTTGACTTCCCTGCATTTAAATCAGGCCTTGGAATCCTCACCACACACCGCCTTCTTTGGCTTCCTTCTAATGCCACGACTGACAGTTCAAGTCCAATATCAATCCCTTTGAGTTCTGTAACTCATATATTTTCACCAAAAAAGTCGATCAAGTCAATGTTTCACTCACCCCGGATCCGGTTTCAAGTTTCTATGCATTCAAGGAGTGTTGTTGTGACTTTAGTGATTAGAGGGAAGGGAGATATTGATGGGTTTTTGACAAAGTTTTGGGATTGTTGGAGAGGAAGGGCTTGGGAGATTGGTAATGATAGTGGCGGTGGGTCAAGTTCGGGGTCTGTTCCGGCTTCTGGGTCGGTTTCGGGTGGTGGGTTATACTCGAGTGATGGGTCAGTGAGGCTGGTGGGTGTGTCTGGGATATTGAGGAAAGAGCAGGAGATGTGGGAAAGTACTGATAAGAGCTTGCAAGAGGCTTTTCATGACTTGAATGCTCTAATGGTAATAGTTGTTTTCGAAAGTTTATTGCTTACGAAAGATGCTTACTTTTAATTGTAGTTATTAAGTTGTCTGATTATAGATTAATGGATTAGTATTTTATAATTGCTTGATATAAACAATGTGTACACGGGGCTTTTGTATGCTGAGGAAGAACTTGAATTCTTTCATAGTTGTTTCATGTTTGTCTTCTGTTGTTTCCAAGAATAGCTTGTAAGAAATGTTTTGTTGCAATTATTAGGTTATCTAGGAATAGATTAATGGAAAATAACTCTACTATAAGGATATGCTCTTGCATCTGTTAGATTATGTAAGAAATGAAAGTGATACTTTTGGTTTTGACTGGTGTCTATTTTGCTAAGCCAAATTGATATTGCTTCATCACTCTTTTTTATTTTTATTTTTATTTTTCCTTATTCGTAAGGTTAATAGCTTGTGGGAGATTTTTAGTGTTTTTTAATCTGGCTATTTAGCAATAACGTAACGAATTAGCTGAAGTACCTTGACTTGAGCTATTATGCACATGGGTTGTTGCATTGCTTATATTATGTGAGAAGTGAATTAACTGAATGTTTGGCTTTGTAACAGGACTGCAATGGTTAGGTTTTTCCTTGTGTATAATGTGTTGAGTTAAATTGTTATTGTTTTGTCACTCTGGTTTTGGCTGCTGCTTAATGATCAGTGGTGTTTAAAATCTACAGAGAAAGGCCAAAGAAATGGTCATCCTAGCAGAGAAGATGAGGCAGAAGCTTTTGTCTGGATCGAGCTCTCAAAGTAGTTCTGGGAATGATGAGGAAATGGGTTCCAAAGAAGAGATGCAAGATTGGCTGTTGAGTGTTGGTATCGTATCCCCAGTAACAAAAGAATCTGCAGGTGCCATGTATCATCAACAACTGTCCCGTCAGGTCTGTTTCATTTGCCACTGGTTTCATTGACTGTGTATGTGTTTCTCTTGGCTTGTGGCTTAATCCATTGATAAGAGAAATTTAGATGGATCTTATATTTCTCATGTTAAATATATCCTGTTTTACTCAATTTTTCTTTGTTGTTACTTAGTTGGCAGATTTTGTCAGAATTCCCCTAGAGAAAGCTGGAGGAATGATCAATCTTATAGATATCTATTGCCTCTTCAATCGTGCTCGGGGCACAGGTTTGTTTGTTGTTACTTCAGTCAATAACTTTTAGCAGCTCTCACTGATGCTAATAGAACCCTTATTTTATTTATTTATTTTTGTAAATTTTCTATGTAGAATTGATCTCACCTGAGGATTTGTTGCAAGCATGTTCTCTTTGGGAGAAGTTTGATGTGTATGTATGATACTATCTTCAACTAATATGACACTATGGTTGTTTGTTTTGAGATCAAAAGGATGGAGACTAATTAATTTCTATGCTCATGTATCATTAGATAATCTTTGTGACTTTCAAGTCATTTATAAGATTGTACTTTGTTTCACAGTCCGGTAATGCTTCGGAAATTTGATAGTGGAGTGAAGGTCATCCAGAATAAGTCCCATAGTGATGAAGAGGTAAGTCCCATAGTGATGAAGAGGTGATCTCGTTTACGTTCATATTAAATAATCATATAACAATTAACAGGATGAACTTGAGGCTCATTTTGCAGTTGCATTTGTTACTTTTTTAGTCGCTTGTCCTGTGTATTGTTTGGAAATGTATGGAATTTGCAAAAGTTGTGTAAACTGAATATGATTGTTAGCTAATTCATATCACAAGACTTGCTAACAAAGAGGTGCTGAGAGCCAAAAGTGTTTGTAAGGGGGGTATCTAAAGGGACTATAAATTGGAATGAACAAAATTATGTCCAGATTGGTTTAATGATTTCTAGACTGTCATAGTAGTCCTTTATTAGAATGTGCTGAAATTTCTAAATAAGAAGTACTTCATAGTCCATCACCATGTGTAACTATTCTGGTCAATTTTAGGTTTTTGCAAGAATCAAAAACCTTGTATCAAAGCCTGAAGCCCTGCAGTCTGGAATAACTGCTAGTGATGCTGCCATGACATTGGGTATTGCTCCAGCAATGGCCAAGGAGCATCTTCTAACTGCTGAGAGCAAAGGTGCATTTCTTTGTAATTTTCTTCCAAAGAATTTGGTAATATAGTTGATTTTAAGATAATATAGTTGATTTTTAACTTCATCATTGAAAATTATTGGCAGGATTGCTATGCAGGGATATAAGCCCTGATGGATTTCGCTTTTTCATTAACCTCTTTCCTGAAATCACTTCTGATGATATACACATGTAAGCTGACAATTCAGAACAAATTTGGTTGTATTTTATATATATTATTTATGGCTAATGATTGGGCACACGAGGAGAATCTCTCAAAACCCATGCCCTCCCCCTTGCCCTTCTCCTGAATCCTTTCTACAAAGTCAAAAGCAACAAAACATCCTCCTATCTAACTAGGTCATTAACTCTAGCCTTTCCTTTTGGACCCTGGATGCTTTTACCTCTCCATTTCTTAGATATATGGACCTTTGATGGCTTCAGCTGCTGTTTTGAATTCCTTCAAGGATGAATAGTGGAGGTCCATACCTTGTGTTGTCTATGAGTTGTTTATGGAAACCTGTACAAACAAAAACCTTCTTGTCCTCATGTATCATTCGATTTAGTTGAAATCACTCATTTAATACTGTATCACCTCTTGTGCTTTACAGGGTGAAGGATCATGGGATTTATTCTCTGTGGATAAAAAGTTGGTAGCTGTTTCTGCTCAGAAATTTGAAACCAGTACACAGCATGACAATGTAAGATTGGGTTTTCAAAACTCATCATGTACTTGATTTTCAGTTTGTATTCTCGTGTTCTAAACCATTGATCTTCATGTTTCTTCTGTTGGTTCTAACATGGCAGTTTCTATTAATGCAGAGAATTTTATTTTTTTTCCATTTCACTCAATCCGCCATCAAATGCCAATCAAACCTTGATAGGCCAGGATTTAAGGTGGCATCGCGACATGATGATCGCGCAAGGTACCTGCTGCAGCACAGAGACATGGTTTCTAACACACGATCAAGTAAACCAAAATCAAACAAATGAATGACAACTTTGTTGGTTTTACTTCTGGAGATGATACTCTTAATTTCTGGGACAGTAAATACTAGGAAATACAATATTTTGTAATTCAATATTTTGTGTAAGAGTGGTCTTTGTAATTTATGGATCAAGTAAATACATAACTGCAAGGAGCATCATGCTTTATTCATCTACCCAATTTAGGACTGTCCTGAGAGAAATTAGGATTTGGTGTTTTTGCCAGTAATGACTCCGAAGAAATTTTTTTTTTCTTTAATTCGTAAGATTTGATTTCAATTGTAAAAATCAACTTGGTTTTAAAAAAGCCCTCATGATTTTTTCATTCGAGCATGTATATTTATTATTTGCCTCATGCTTAAACTGAGGTTTTAAAAACAAAATCATGTGCTTGTGTAATGAAATTTTATGTGTCTATATCTTTAATAAACTCTACATTAATTTCTCAGATAGTTGTAGGGTCTCTCATTGGATCTTACTCATGATCATCTTGCTTTCTCTTTTTGGCATTGATGATATGCATTTTTCAAAATAAAAATTATAGAAATTAGCTTCTCACAATATTTTATCCTAGTTACATTATAGGTTAGAGGGTAGTGAAGTTGAGGCGGTATCCTAATTTTATTTTGTATCCTTAATTAAACAAGGATGAAACTGGATATTGCTTTGAGAAGGACATGGATGCAATCTTCTTTCGACCAACCAGCATCTCAAAATATTTTCCCTCCACAACTTGAGTGTAGATTCCATCCTCGACTTTCTCTGTGCTCAAAGAGAGCAATCTAAAAATCTTCGTTAGGCCTATTCTGCAATGGCTGGAACTTTCAGCCTGATAGCGATACCGACCCCGACCCAGGTTTGTCCGATCTTGTCCCGGCACTCTCTTCTGTGTGATAGATGGAATGATACTGACAAAGCCAGCTCTAGCTCAGCCATCCACTACCCTTCTATCGTTATGACTCTATGTTGGGGAATCCGACCGGTGATGTACTGATATTTGTTTATAGGAGGCCAAGCACACTGACACAATATTTAACGTGGTTCGGC